>OAMR01000594.1:562195-577144 GCA_900205405.1 Echinochloa crus-galli | reverse complement strand
TGCAGATACCAACAACAAGAGACAGGCCGCGTCCTTTCGGGAGCGGGACGTAGGCCATGTCCGGCTGGTCAGCGAAGGGGTCGCAGGCGAGGAGGCCCATGGAGAGGTCGACCCACCAGAGCTTGCCGTCGTGGGAGATGACGTCGTCGATGGTCCAGATCCATCCGGGGCGGGGGTTGTCGACGCGCGTCCGGATCCACTCGCCGGTCTCGGAGGAGAAGCAGATCAGCGTGGCCTGGCGGCCGCCGACCACGGTCTGGAGCTCGGCGACCGCGAACCCGCGGCGGCCGGCGGGGGCGGCGACGACGCCGACGCTGGTGGCGTTGAGGAAGTCGGGACCGGGGACGCGGGAGGCGGCGGCGGAGGGCACGTCGAGGACGAAGTAGGCCGGGTCGGGGATGCGGCCGACGTGGATGGTGCGCTCGACGCCGTCGGGGCCGCGGTAGACGCGCGCCTCCGTGGGGGGCCGCTCGGACACGGACGACGGGGCGACGGCGAGGAAGAGGCCGGCGGCGGGGTCGGCGGCGAGGACGCGCGGGGAGGTGATCCTGGCCTGCGGGTCCGGGTCGGCGGCGAAGACGGTCGGCGCGACGGTGAGCTGGGTGACGCGCGGCGGCTCGGCGAGCGGGAGGGAGACGTCCGGGGCGGCGCCGGCGGCGGCGGACACGCGCGGGGCCCTGCCCAGGATGACCCACGACGGCGACGGCGACGGCGACGGAGACGCCATCCGGTCGGTCGGACACGGACTCACCAAGCACGGCGAAAGGAGAGGAGTGGGTGGGCGGCTTGGTCACTTGGTTGGCTTTGTGGTGAAGTGAGATCGGAACTGTTAGGGTTTAATCAGGGGGGATTTGATCGCTCTCGTGCGTGTCTCCCGTACGATGGGTGGAGACTGGAGACGTGGAGTTTGAAGCCGTTGGGTTTTTGTCGCGGGGTGTAGGCCTGACAGCTAGAGTAGACTGCTCGTGATCGCGGTGGCCAGTAGCTTTTGCGATTGCTTTGCCTTTCCGTCCGGTGATTACGGAACTGAGCCGGCTGCCAGTGCGTCGCGGCAGGCTTTTGCCACGCCGCGTTACTCCGCCTTCCGCCCTCTCTCCTCGCCGGATGATCACTCCGTCAGTCCGTCACATGATCTCCAGATGCAGGCATTACCACGGTAATATTTTTTAGGCAGAACATGAACGCTGAACGAGGAGCCAACAGCCAAGGCAAACAAGACTAGAAGAGAGCCCAAGCCAGCCAACCACTGACGACGATCTGTTGCCTGAACGAAATAAAAGACGATCAGCTAGCTGTCGCCAAATTCTCAAGAGAGCCTGTGCGTGAAATTTTAAATGAGCCGTATATATACCATATTATTGTCCAAGGAAGGCGCCTGGAAAATAGCTTTACCACAGTATCATGACATGAAGCACTCATGCAGCAAGTATAGTAACTTCTAAAAACATCGAATGTTGTTCGTTGACTGTGTTGTAACTTCTAAAAAAACATCGAAATTACACGAGTACTCCAATAATATGTATATCTTTTTTTGTGAAAACACAACAATATATCTTTCTCGACGAACAGAGCCGAGCACTCCTAGGAATAGGAAGAGTACCAAGCACTGATCAGTAGGAAATTGAGGGCTGCGAATCGTTCTGATGCTGCAACGAACACAGCGAGAATGGGAGCACAATCTACTACGTAGCTTAGCGACAACAAGCACTAATCTTACTGGAGCAGATGAGATGGGCTGTGTTTAGTTCCACCAAAAACTCAAAAAATCTCTCTCTAAACTTCACTATCCACCTATCACATCAAATCTCTCTTCATGCATAAAACACTAAACGTGGATAAATAAAAAAAAAACTAAGTACATAGTTTTGATGTACAGACGACACGAATCTTTTGAGCCTAATTAGATCATGATAGGACAATGTTTACCATAAACAAACGAAAAATGCTACAGTGCGCTACAGTGTGCGGTGTGACATTTTCAGCAAACTTTTTTCCACTTTTTGAAAAACACACCCATGAGCACGTACACTACTACTCAGAATGATTCTGCTACTACGAATAAATGACATCACATCATAGATTCTGCTACTACTGGCTGGCCTTATCTACCATCCCAGTCCCCCCAAATCAACAAGAGGATAATGCACACTACATGATCTATGGGAACATGAGGGATTTTAATTTGTGGGAGCGTGCCTGAAGTTCAAAGCGAATGGACTTGAGGCAATGGAAGGCGACGGTGCGCCGGCGCGCCCAAGTCCTCATCCGCGGCACCAGGCACATTCCTCCGCAACATCTGCGGCGCCTGCGATGCGAGCGCGGCCATGGCAACTTGCCAGAGGAGTGCTGCGGCCGTAGGGCCGAAGCTGCGGTGGGCACCTGCCGGAACCGCGAGACGAAGAGGATCCTACGTAGGTGCACATTTCCTAGTGCAATCCCTAGGCCTCCTCGGGCGCCGGCGGCGCTCGCCGGAGCTCTCCGCCGCCGCGTCGAGGGGAGGAGGGTGAAGAGGAGGGCCTGATGCAAAAGCAAACACTACTACCAGGGCCTCTTCTGCAAATATCTAGCTGTTGACTGCTTTGCCGACCTCCATCCGGGCCGCACAGATTGAACTGACGGTTGAAACCAATAAAAATCGTTTTGCATAATAGTCCCTGATTTGTATCGCAATTATCAACCAGAGGAGCAGGGACTTGAGATCTGCAGGGGCCAGCACCGTTATCATCGGTTGGATTAATCTATGCGATGCTAGGGTTCAACTGGAACAAATAAATAACCCAAACAAATTCAGTACATCATATTAGACTTGTTCTGAACTTTTTCTTGAAGCGGCCAATTCTAAACTGTGATGACAATTTGCAGTCATCAAAGGGACCAAAGGCTCTGAACTTTTTGTGGGCACCTTACCAATGAATGACCATGGTGTTGCATGACATTATGTTCAGCAAAAATAATCAAATACTAAATCTAGATTCTAGAGATATACACTGCTCAACTACTGCAGAAGCCGTTAAACAGAATATTAAGCGTTTGACATGGTGCAATTAAACCATGCTGTTGCACAACATTATGTTCAGTACTGTGTGCATCGTTAGTTCTTCCATGAAAAATGATAAAACATCAACCACTTAAACTTTCTGGATTTCATGTTTAAAATCATATAAACTAACAATAAACGCCACTGCTAAGAAAACACAACCGCATATGCAGATCCATCGTTCAGGGCTCGAACTACTTATGCTTAACGACATTAGGGTAATATTGAGATTGAAGAATCAAGATAAAAAATCACACATCGCAAAACGACACATTGCAAATGGCACTCTCAAGTCTCAACTTCCAGAGATGATGCAATGCACAGTGTTATTCTGTCCAGTAGATCTTGCAAGTTCCATGGAGTGAGTTCAAATTTATTCCCACCAATTTCTTCACTCTTCTCATAAATGGATAAAACAGTCACAAAATTTCTCATATACGGAGTCAAATGACGATGCCCTGCTGAATATAAGTAGCTAACATACAGTTGTGAATCCAAAGCTGAGTTCTGAAAAGATATACGAAAAATGAACTCACAAAATCCAAAGAAAGGAATATGGTGCGTCATTAACAAATCAAGAGACAATATTGACCATGGGAACAAGATCATTCCAATAATCAGGACAATTTAATCATTGAGATCATAAATAATCCATGAGAGCTAAAGCTCCACTCACCAAATCTAAACACCTAATGAGGCCAAATGGAACTAGACATATCAGACCAAAAGGATAGCCATCGAATTATCACGCAAGTGAAACCATGATTTATCGTCAAAAAATGTCTTTGAGAATATGCTCTGCGTTATAAATATAAATCCTGTGCTAGAAATCTTGTCACCACAAGCACTCATTCCCCTCTGAATTATACTTTCAGAGTAGCTGCATACAGAAAAGTGTAACAGAAAAGACTTGATACCTCTAGCTGACTGAAAATATTAATCGAGGCACTCCTAATTCATCATGAAGATAATGAGCACACATTCAAACATTTTTTCTTCCAAATACTGCAAAAGATAAAGTCAGGTAGTGTTGGTAAAAAGCAATCAGAAGTCATTGATAATATATCTGATGTTAGGCTTGTGCAAAGTCGTGAAGTAGTCCATTTACCTTCTCTGTGTAAGAACTATGCAAACAGTAACGTTCACCAAAAACTAATGGGTTACTATCAAAGCTGATCTTTACCAGCAAGCCACATTCCATAGTAGAGGGCCATGTGGTACAAGAGTGATTAAGCACGGTTGACGGACCGAGCATTGCTTGACAATGATCGATCGACGACCGTGCAAAGATTAGTAAAAATGGAAAATTGCTAAAACAAACCTGCAAAAATGGGGGTTGGTAAAAACTCCCCTACAACTTCATTTTTTGCTAGTATTAACATTGGCATCTCTTCCTTGGTGTCAAATGCGCCCCTAAGGCCTTGTTCGGTAAATCCCAAATTGGGAGGGATTGTAGGGGATTGGGGGCATTAATTCCCCTACAACTCTCTTGGGAAATAATCCCCCTCAATCCTCTCCAATTCCTACCAAATCAGGATTAACCGAACAAGGCCTAAGCCCATTTGACCACATGACATGCTGTTTGTGTGGCTTCTAACGTGGCATGGTGATTCCAGCATGAGCTCTATCTCTAGTATCAGTTATTATGACCAAAATTCCATTATTTGCACTCTCTAGTCACACACTTTGGTGTTCCTCTTAGAGTGTGCATACAACAGTAGTTCCAGGTCAAATTCAATTGTCCCAAAGAAGCCAGAAATCACACTAAAAATTTACCATGTCACGCTCAATGACACACAAACAGCATTTCATGCCGTCAACTGTCTACAAGGGACTAATTTGACAACCATATAGAGAACTGTGTTATACTAGCACAGGAAGTTGTAGGGGATCTATTTTATTTTTGACAAACCCCCAAATTCAGATGAGGTTTAACAATTTTCCTAAAGGTGACTGCATGCCAGCAAGCCATGCCGCAAGACAGAGGACCAAGGGGCACTCAGCTGCCCAACCACAGCGCAGTGGTGAGAACATGCTGACAATATGTGCCACGTGGTGTATAGTTTTCCAGTGGCCATAAGTGGCCTTTGCCAAAAAAAAAATACATGTTTCGGTGCCATTGCACATTTGACCTTTGCCAAGAAAAACGTATACTTGAATGGCACATTGCAGTGCCATTGGAACATTTGGCCTTTGCCAAAAACTGAAAATTAGACAATGTCTCTTAGTGCACACAAGAAAGCCACATTACATGGCAAAGATAGCCATGGTCATATAACGGTATTTCACCGCCAACTGGTAGGCATTGGCTTGGTCATTGCCAACAGTGGTCTATCAACCAGCAAAACAAATCATTATCAACCAACAAGGCAACTCACAAAGCATGTTCTGCAAGGTTCAGAGCATTCAGTGTTGATTTATTGAATTGGCCAGTGGCCACACTCAGTGGCGGTCCCCAAGGCCTGGCAAGCTTGAGCGGTTTCCCGGGCTCGTCGGCCAGGGGTACCATGGAGACGGCTTAAATTGACAGTGTCCAACGCCATCAATTTCATAGCTATAGTTAACTTCGCCCAGGCTTAGAGTCCCTGGGTCCACCACTGGCCACACTTGGCCTTTGAAAAAAAAAGCACGCTATGGTGCCATTGCACATTTGGCTTTTGCCAAGAAAATCTTATACTTGATTGGCACATTGCAGCCCATCGGAACATTTGGCCTTTGCCAAAAAGGTAAAATTAGTCAATGTCTCTTAATGCAGACAAGAAAGCCACATTCCATGGCAAAGATAGTCATAAAGTCAATCTTAGGCCAAACCATCCCCAAACCCTCACGGCTCACGCGCATCAAACCCTAGCAAGAAGTTGGACAGCACGAACCTTTTCGATCTCCATGGTGACGAGGCCGATTGCTGGGAGTGTTGACGCCGTGGCCTTGCTGCCGCATTGCTGTGGGGTCTCGTGAAAGAGGTGTACTGGACTACTGGTACTACCGGAGTTGGAGCTCACAAATGAAAAATACTCAACGAGTTGATAGTTTGGTAGAAGCGAGAAACTATGAAAGACGAAATAGCACAGGATGAAAGAGGAAACAACATGTGTGCTCTCCCATCAGAAACAGGACAAATGTGCCCCCACGATTCCACGAATGAAGATATTAGTGCCCATTCTCGAAATGCTCTTGAACGGTAAAATATCTGGGAAATATCATTGGCAATTTGTGTTGGCGTTATTAAAATAAATCATGTACTCTTAACAGTTTATGAAAAAGACCAGTTCACCCCTTGTAGCCAATGCCAGCAAGGCAGCAAATCAAACTTAAAAAATTATCTGTTTGAACCGCACTAAAATAAAAGTAACAATTCATCATGACAAAATAAAGGGCATCATAATGATATAGCTTCAGGAAATGAAACAACGTGTGTGCCCAACCCAACCACCTTAGTTGCAGTACCATGTTTTGTCATCATACAACAGTAACTTTTTTTTTTGAGGGATCATACAACAGTAACTTTTGTGGTGTTGTTATATCAGAGATCCATCGGCACCAGTCAATCATTTGGCTGATGCTAGAGGTAAAGATATTGGCGAGGCTCGATTTAAGACTAGTCATTTGCTGATACGTTGCCAGCAATTAATAGACTTCACACACAAGCAAGAATTGGTAGTAAACAGCACCATCTTTACCTTGATGACATTAAAATGATGGGCATGGGCGAGTCAGATTCCAGGAGCTCCGTGCTAGGATTTGGATGGTCCACATCAATCCCGAATCAGCATACAAGGATTAGGGGGAGATTGTTATAGAATAATCCTGACTGACGAGGTTGATGCAGTTTACAGTTAGAGGCTTAGAGCTAGCATGCATAGAGTACTAGAAACAATATAGGCTGATTGCAGTAATTATTTTCTGCATTAAGTAAGAGAATGTCTCAGCCCTTCATAGCAGGCCTTATTGTACCTTGGGCTGTGCATAAATAGGAAAGAAAACTAGAAAAACTGTAAAGCATTAGCAGCACCAAAAGTTCAAAATTACTGTGTATGTGTATGACTTATGTGTTCCTGGGCTACATGTGAGGGTTGTAGGCCTTTCAGACAGAGTATATAGAGTAGCATTTCAGACAAAAGCACAAATCGGTAGTCAATGACACCATCTGATTTTATGCCACACCACTTGCCACCCACTCAGCTAATACCTATACAGTAATGTGCATCACTATCGCTGTCATCATCATCAACACAACAGTTTTGGTAGATGGCATCATCTTCCAGCGCATGCACCTGATCCACAGATACAATTTTATCTGTGATGACCCGATCGTTGGTGTAGGTAAATAAAACAGCCGTCAAACTCGCCTTGCCCATGGAAGCTTCTCATGGCTGGATGTACAATCTTGTTCCCTTCATGCTCACAGTACACGCAGCGAACCTGTTCTGCAATACATAAAAAATAGTTGCACATAAATTAGTGGGTTCAGAAATGATGGAAGCATTCCCTGAGCCGGATCCACCCGTCCTTGTCTTGGATTTGGCGATTCGAGCAGTGGTTGTGATCGGCTTTGCCACAGTTTCGAAAGGGGGAGGGAGCCAGATCCACTCTACGAAGATGATGGTGGGACGTGGGGAGAGCGGCGCAGATAGGAAGCTTTATTCCATGAAGACTCACTCACCTCGCAGCAGAAGCCATCAACGACGACGAACTCGACGGTGATGGAATGAGGACGATGAGCAGACAGCCGAGCTTCTAACCGCCCAAAACCCATCCGGGAGGCTTTAATCTAGGGCGAGAGCGAGAGAACGCGCGTTCTACTGGGGGCGCCGACCAATCATGTCACGTCTTCAGTTCCGAGTTCGTCCGTTGAGTCACGTATTGCGGGTCGAACATGCTAATTCATCGTCGTATAGCACTCTACAAGTTCAAAACGAAAGCCAACATAGGTATAACATGTTCGACTTCACTTCGATGCTACTATTTGCAAATAGGCTTGCATTTCAGCAAAAATAAGACCGCAAGAATAATACTAGCATAAAATAAATCAGTGGCAGCATCCAAGTGCTATAACACAAGATCCAAATGATACAATTCCCGTCCCTAGTGACAAACATGGCACAAGCATCGCTCGTCACAAATACAATGAGTTTACACGGGAGCATAGTCACTAGCAATAAATAAACACCTAGCATTCAAAGGGAATGCCAACATATTTGAACGCACATTTAACTTCCTCAAAGGCAAACACAATTCTAGTCATTGCACAACGATTGAAAGCTATATGCAAAAAGCTTTGAAAAAATAAATGTTTTCCAGTGTTCATAAAGTTGGGTTCCAACTAATTCAGACATTCCAACATTCTTCTAATGTAATATAATCAATATGACATAAAACAACAGCTACATACCAAATGAAATTAGGCACCAGATGGCTCCGACAATACACACACAATCAACTGCTACCACCTTCTGAAAGTAAAACAGCTGCAACTCGACACAGTTTAAAATGGTTATAGTGGCAGCAGCTACTACGAACATCAGCCCCACACCCCCACAAATTTCCCTGATTGAAGAAAAGCAATGAATGCACAAAATTTTAATTTATGGATGAAAAGCATCATATGGTGATCTTTGCTTCCTTTTCTGTTTTCCACTAACTCTAATTTCTGTTTTTTGCCTTTTTGGGTTTCACCTCTAGCCTACCCCAACTTGCTTGGGACAAAAAGGCTATGTTGTTGTTGTTGTTGTATGGATGAAAAGCATCAAACAAGTTGTACAATATACATGAAACAGAAGCAATATTCTACAATGCAGCACCATCACCAGAGCATCCTAAGATTTTTTTTACTAACCAATGTGACTAAAACATTTGCAAGCAACAAGATCTTTTAATCTGATTAATTCAAATAAGTACATATCCTAGGAAACACTAACTAATTCAAACAGGTGCATATCCTAGAAAACACTGACTAATTCAAATAAGTACCTATCCTAGATAACAATGACTAATTCAAATAGGTACATATCCTAGAAAACCGTTATAAAACGAAAACACTACTATCATCGTAGCTTTGCATGCCAAATCAACTCGACATTGTTACATGCAAGGAAAATTCTACCTCTAGTGATGGTACCAACAGCCAAAGGAAGATTTCATTCTTTACTAGACTTTATGACCAACAAGTTAGTTTAAACTACTAACTAAAACAAGCTAAGCATACTATCCCATAAACAGAGCAACAAAAAGAAGTCATTGCAGACAAATACGGAACAATGAAGTGAAAATACAATTACCAGAACATAATATAACCGGGAGTTCTTGTGATATTAACAAGCAACAAAATCAATTCCAATTAAACTTAGTTATCATTATTGCAGCAAAGATGCTTAGATTTATAAACCAAAACACAGATTACATTGAAGATGTATTGCCAAATTGATAAGAATTCATTTACCGGGATCACTAATGACCCTATCTAACAGCTACATCCAGATATCTATTTCTGAATAACAAACGACAGAAATCAAACAAAACTAATATTCATGGTCACAAATGGGCCTAATAGCAACGGCGAAATGCCAGCTCTAAAACCATGCATTTGCTATATAGTAGAAACAAATTCATGATTTCCAAGCACCTAAACTTCTATCAGCACTCCTATATAACAACATTCAATCAGACAAGCAACCAAAGAGCATAGATGGTACGGAGTAGCATCTCATTGTAATTTATAAAGGCGCTTCAGATTTCATTGCAGCGAGAATATAAATCTCATGTCCATCACACGCATACCAAAACACTTCAGAATTTACAGCATAACAGATAAGATCAAAACTTAATCGCCACAGAAGCAACCATAGATCTAAAACAAGTTCGACACTGAAGCACAATAATAACTGTGAGTAGCGATGCGATCAAGAGGCAACCACTGCGAGCGGCGGGGAAGACTAGACGCGGTCGCGGCGGGGACCACCGTACTGCGGGCGTCCGAAGGCGGGGGCGCTGGAACTTCTCGATCACCTGCCTGGAGGTCTTCTTCACGGTCTTGGTGCGGACGCGACCCATGGCTGCTGGCGGTGGCTCCTTCCTCTCCTCCGGCGGCGACGGCGGCGGCGCGCTGGGATGCTGTGGTGGCGGCGGCGCGAGGAGGAGGCAAGGATTTTCGGGGAATGGGAGAGGGGGAGCTAGTATAAGGGAGGCGGCAGGTTGGAGTGCTAGGGTTTCGCGATGGAGTGCTGATCTTAGCCGTCCGTTTCAGTTGGGCGGACGAGATATTTCTTAAGTTCAGTTTGGGCTTGTTATGCGGGTGCAAGAATTTTTGGGCCGAGATATATGGGATCGATTGAGGCCCTTTACAAGCTAGTTTGGGCTGAAATTAGATGTAGCCCGTTCTCCCATTTAGGCCCCAGCCTCCCGTATGACTGTATTTGTGTAAATCATGCGCTTGCAATATTTGTCTGAACTACTCCACGGGTAGTTAGCTTTTTTCATATAAGCATTTGTGTTTTTTAAAATAAATTATTTAAATGTTTTTATAAGACCAAGTAGTGAATATGTTTGGTAATTTTGTGCAGCATTAAACATCAGTGATGTTTGGTCCTCAAGTTTTTTTTCTAGCTCCATCCCAGACCGCCGATATCACTGACAATAGAACAAATCATTTCTTCCCGTAAATGGAAGTATAAACGCACATATATCATCAAACTTCAAAATGTTCTGCATCACTTCACTGTTACAATGCGCACACCTCTTTGGTAAGAAAAATGCACCACATAACCGAGCGATGCTTTTCCCAGATAACTCTACTCTTTTTCTTTCATATTGGAGCTCACAATGCTATATACATCTTCAGGCTTTCATCTACTGATTAAGCTCCATAATCCTTATCACATCGATCTATGCTCAATGACATTTGCTGCTGGCCATTAGCCAATAGCCAACCCAACTGATTGCAACTCTGACAGTACATCGTGGGTCGTGGCACGTCACCCCAAGCTTCACCACTGTACGCACAGGTAGACTTCGCCGGATGAATTCTGCTCAGACGTTCAGGGACCAGTCGTAGTTCATGTAGGAGATGTTGATAGGGCCGCCGTCGTTGAGGAGATGCGTCAGGAGCCCGGCCTTGGTCGGGTCCAGGTAGTTGAGGAGCCACCGGAGAATGTCCCTGTCCTGCCCAAAATCAGCGCTGTACCTGAAACAATCGAACAGGCAGCAGTGGCGAACAGCGATCAGTGACCCTTCTTCAGGTCCAAAGAGAGGGAGTGGCCTCGAGAAGCAGCAGAGCGCTCACCACTTGATGATCCTGGTGAGGTGCACGGTCCGGCTCTCCAGGTCGATCTCCACGCCGCCGTGGAGGAAGAACTCCCTGGCCGCGTGCCGGAGCTCCGGCTCCACGCCCTGCGTCGTGTAGAACCGCACGATCGGGCTCGACCGGGTCGCGTCGCACAGCGCGAAGTGCACCAGCGGGTTCGCCCTCCGTTGTGCAAGCTGCACGATTATTCAGCACCGATGATTATTACATGTCACGGAGCATTGCAGAATCGCAACGCTGACAATGGCAATGGCAACTGAACCTAAAAGCACGCGTACCTGGAGCCTCCTGTCGTTGGAGCCGAACGGCTTGGCCAGCGTGTACGGCTGCCGCCGGTTGGCCCTGAGGATGCCGTTCCTGATGGCCGCGAGGGAGTACGGGTGCCCGCCGACGATGTACTGGAAGTCGGAGGAGAAGGGCCGGCGATCGACGGCCCCCGGCTGGCCGACCCGGATCACGGCGTGGATGGCCATGGCGTTGTGCAGGTTCAGGAAGAACGGCAGCCGCTCCTCCGTGGGGAGCGCAGTCATGTCCGCCCGCTGGAGCTCCTGCACCAGGTTCGCGTACCTGACACGCCAAAAGAGAGAGATCGTTAGTGACCTACTGACATCGACCAAACTGACGTGATCCTGGAATTTTTAGTGCAGGCAGCTGCGAGATTAAGCGGCAGTCCACCTTCTGAACTCCTCGCTGGCGGCGATGCGGCTGTAGTCGAGGTGGCGGCGGTCGTCGGAGGCGTAGGCCTCCAGGATGGCGACCATGATCTTGGTCATCCTGTGCCCGACCGCGGCGGCCGGCTTGGGCTCGCAGTCGTTGGTGGAGCCCCGGAAGTTGTAGTACTTGGGGACGGCAGGGTCGTGCTCCAAGAACCGGTACAGGTTCTGAGTGCCGTCTTCAAAGTCGTTCTCCCTGCACGCAACACGGCATTCATGGACCCGTAAGCTAAATGGCGTTGGATTTTTCTGTGCAAGTCGTGAGCCGAATGATCGGTACAGTAACTGCTAAGGATGGGTGGTGCGCTGACCTGAAGACATGGTGGATGAAGTGCTTTCTCGCGAGCTCCTTGCCAATCTCCACTGCCTACAAACAAAAGATGTGTAACCGTCAGTTGCTAATCTAATCTTAGAACAAGGGTGCAGAAACGGTGGATGATTCGATCCTGACCCATGGTTTTCTTTGAACAAAAAAACATCATTTAGCACGAGAATATGGAAATACCCGGTATCTGCAGAATGGACCATGTTTGGCTAGTTTTCTATATTTTCTTAAGTAGAAAAAGAGGAGAAACACAGGTGTTTCCCTTGGTTGATATAAACTATACACAATTGAACTTTTCAATCAAAGAGAAGATAATTTGTATGATCAACTACAAGGGCTGCTGACTAACAACACTTGTCTAACCGTCAGTTGACAGTTGTTAGGTGCAGCGAACAGTGGATGGTCTCATGGTTTGAACCTAATTGTACATTCAGCCAAGGCGAGCTTTGAATCGAGTCTGGTTTGGTTTGATAAAACACGCAACAGAGTTCTTCAGGCAAGAAGGTAATCTTCTGCTGACGAAACCAACCCACATGAAACACGTCAACCTTAGCACCAACAGTTCTTACCCAAAAGCACGATAATAAAGAAAGGGTAATTTTGCTCCTGGACATCCTTCAATGTTGGTTTTAGCTAGAGGACACTACTTATATTTGTCTTTGCTTATGGACACTCTTCAACTGTGTTTATTTGCTGAGGGACACTATAGCAACTGTCTCTTATACACATCTAGATGTGTATAAGAGACAGTTGCTATAGTGTCCCTCAGCAAATAAACACAGTTGAAGAGTGTCCATAAGCAAAGACAAATATAAGTAGTGTCCTCTAGCTAAAACCAACATTAAAGGATGTCCTGGAGCAAAATTACCCCTAAAGAAAAGAAGGAAAGACAAACTACGATAGGCAGGTTTCTTCGTCCACCACAATCTGAATCTGCACGCCGAAAAATCCGTCAGGTGGTGCAACGCAATGCAGCCATGACAGTGACAGCGACCAGCTAGGACAGGGACTGCAACGCGAGGCCCAAGTCAAATTTCGTAGAGGAAAATTAGGGGAACCCACTCCCAGATGAATTGTTGGGTCGGTGCTTAAGCACCAGCGACTAAACGACGACCTTGTGGCCTCTGCTTTCGGTTCATCACTAAGAACAAATCATGTAAGGCCCCAGCATTTTTATTCCCGCAGTAGAGTATTTTTTTCTCATAATGTTATGTATGCAATCGAAACACCACCACCCCGACACGTCCTAGGTCATGTTCCTAATTATTCAAACCTGGCCGAGCAGAAGATTTGTGCCGGGAATAAAATCGATCTCCTCTCCAATGGTCCAATCAGAAGTGGTAGTAGGAGTCACGAAGGTTGCATCGAGCTAGGTGTGACCGCGTGAGTAGTCACAACACAACTGTAGCTTCCAACGTGGTCGGCATACACCACACACGGTCGGTCTCACTTGTACAAACAAGCACGACCGGCTCAATCATCCTAGTCAAAACTCAAAGCTGCATGATCTATGACCAGGCCCCATGCTGCTCGCACCTTGCCACGTCGATTGGTGGCGTAGCATACGGCCGCCTTGTAGCCGTCGCGCTGCTACCCCGTATCTTATACGAGATCTGATCATGCACCGGCGATGAGATCGAAAAGGAGCTGGGAAATTGTTGGGGCGATACGGCAGAAATCCTAGGGCGGGTTTGCGTCCGGGCCCCTCGCCTTCTCCGCAATCCGCTTGTTTCTTTCAGTAAGTCCATTTTCCCACCCGGGCCATCCCCACCAATTTCCACAGCAGACAGCACTATGGGCTTACTAACATTGATGTGGGTGCTTGCACTCCTCCATGGAGCGACACATCTCACATGCGTGATCAATCCTTGCCGTGTCCGTGATGACATATATGGCCTAACTTGACGAACATTAATCTTGGTTGTTGGTTATGCCAAAGCTTGCCCTTTTGCATTCTCACCGCCGTCCAAATGAATTGTTTGTTTGTATCATTCTTGGAACAAAGTCCAAATTATGTGCTGCTCCTACAACATAACGCTACCTAAGCTTTGTTTGAATTGAATTTCAAATAGTAGAGCACGATGATACTCGGCCTAAAAAATCCCATCAGCCCAAGACGGCAAGACCATACGAGCTCTGCCTAACTTAAGAGTACTACACCCAACACGGCAGCAGCCAAATAAAAGAAGTTATTACTAATGCTAGCGCATTTAATAGAAACAAATGATACTCTCCCCCTGCACCCATTATCTATTCCCAACCAAGACCCTCATTAACTAGTAGATCACGACCACTGTTCACCCATGCATAAACAAAGAGTCAAAGGATCAAGCAGCACGCACCGAAGCACCCAGCGAGTAAAAAGTCAAACGATGAAGCAGCAGCAATTGCAATCTGCAAATGGCAATCTAGGACGGCGACTCACCTTATCCCTGCCGCACTCCAGATGGTTCACGATGGCGTCCACCATGTCCGCGCCGGAGAAGCAGTTCTTGACGAGCTTCACCCTGACGAACCTGTCCTGGATCGGCAGCCGGTGCCGGAGCACCCTCACGACGCCCACCGCGGCGTCCTC
>OAMR01000594.1:541694-561728 GCA_900205405.1 Echinochloa crus-galli | reverse complement strand
CCGCCCGCGCTCGCCGCTGCCGGCGGCGAGGCGGGGGACGTGTACTACGCGCGGAAGATGCTGCAGGGCGTGGTGCTGCGGCCGCCGCCGCACCTGCCGCAGCCGGAGGCGCCGCCGGGCCTGGCCACGAGGGTCTCCTCTCCCATGGCGGGCGCTCCTCTCGTGTCGGCTCCCGCGGCGGGGGCGGCCTGCCTGGGTTTACGAACCGGAGGAGGACGGACCCGAACACGACGGAACGCCACGGAACGGTATTTCTGGCTGCGTAACTGGATTTGTGATTTGGTCTCAGCGGCGAGGAGAGGGAGCGCGGCGGCAGGGGGGTTTAAGAACCGCCGCGGGATGCGCCACGACGGACGGGGTCGGAGCGTGGACGCGGTGCGCGGGGCCATCCATAGGGCCTCTGACGCGCGGGGCCCGGGCCAACCGGCGTGCGTGGCCGCGTGGATGGGTGCGTGCGCTCCCGCGAAGTGTTCAACGGGTGAGGAGGAGGAGGAGGAGGAGTCGGGCTTCAATTCAGCCGGTTGGTCAGTCAGGCCTGGAGCGTGGGAGGAAGCCGCCGCGGACGAGTCACCCACCCAAAGTGCCGGCCGGGCCGGGCGCGGGTCGTGTGTGTGCGTGACTGGCGCGCCGGTCTCGGCTCGGTTGGGTTCCTTTCGTTTTCCGGAACGTTTGGCGTCCGGCCGGGTCGGGGGAGCCTCGGTGGAGCGGCACCGTCACGGCGCGGGTTCGCGTCCGCCGCCGGACGCGGCGGGATTGGAGGAGCCATCGGTGAGCCGAGCGGCGTGCTGTGCTACGGACCTACGGTCCGGTCCTGCATACGCCTGACGCTTGACTTGTATGGATAGACCGGTACATGTGACGCTGGCTCCTGGTACATACGTACGGAGCAAATATAATCCCCGAGTCACGCGATGGAGGCTCTTGCCGTGCGCTCGTGTCACTCGAAAGAATCAAGATACAGTACACAGGACGCGGGGAGTAGAGCTAGTCAGCTAGATAGGCTGGAGAGTTCGGCTCGATTGGAAATCAACGCTCCTGTCCGGTCTGGTACGGTCTTAGTTTCGGACGTTCGCGCTGGATCGTGCGCCGCCCTGCGGCTGGCACGTACGCGTCGGCTTAGCTTCTTCATTACAGCTGAGTGACAAAACGGCCGGCGGAGTACAGCGGTGCAGTAGCATAGTACGAGTACTAGCGGAGGCGCCATATGCCCATATGTGTCTACGGCGATAAGTCCGGCGAGGCGATGAGATCTTTTTCGTATAGCATCGAAATCGTCAATCAAGATATTCGAGCAGCTTCGTCAGAGTTTCCCTGCCGGACGAAAGAAAACCGGTTGATTTGTGAATATGAATCCTAGTCGTTTTCACGCCACGTACGTACGAACAAGTCGCTACGGGCGGGACGGTCTCGTCCGCTCTGCCTGCTGCATCGGGTTCGCCGGACAAGCGCCGAACACCGGCCTGAAGCTCCGATCGGTGTCGCTTTCATATCCCCGCCCCGTATATAGCCCCACACCCCCATCGACCATCCTGAAGCCAACAGATAAACAAATGTGTGCGATTGCAGAAAATTAAAGGGGAGGATAAACAAACGCAACGCGAGCCAAATTCAGAGCACATCGTGGCCTGCTGGACCCGCGGACCATATCCGGTTTCTTGTGCCATTTGGTCCCCGTTGAAACGGTGCTGACTCCTTCAAGGCCACGTACATAATCATCACTCGAGTGAAGACACTTGTACCGAGAAAAGACTTGCCAATCTACTCTCTTTTTCACAAGTACAGTAGTTCGTCTCTCTCTCTCTCTCTCTCTCTCTCTCTCTCTCTCTCTCTCTCTCTCTCTCTCTCTCTCTCTCTCTCTCTCTCTCTCTCTCTCTCTCTCTCTCTCTCTCTCTCTCTCTCTCTCTCTCTCTCTCTCTCTCTCTCTCTCTCTCTCTCTCTCTCTCTCTCTCTCTCTCTCTCTCTCTCTCTCTCTCTCTCTCTCTCTCTCTCTCTCTCTCTCTCTCTCTCTCTCTCTCTCTCTCTCTCTCTCTCTCTCTCTCTCTGACAAATGGTTCGTTGGCATGCATCCTGTTATTCGTGAATGCAAGCCCGTGGCTGGCTTACCTGACTACCATAACATGCCAAATTGCCAATGGTTATCTGAAGAATTAACAGTTTAACACGGTGCTGCTGCCTCAGCTCGTGCTTGTGATTCCTGACATGCTCATGTGTTCGACCTGATACTTATCACTGGGTTTTTTCCCCATCGCCGAACCGTGGCAACCGTACGTCTTCGCTTGTAAGCCATAGTTGTTGAGGCTTGGACGCTAATTCGACAGTCGTGTGACCATTTCAATCCGAGGAGGGAAGCTCGCGCACGCCTGGCCCGGCTCACGGGCGTGCATATGCGTGCTCGATCACGAACGGTTCAATTTTTGGACCGGTTTTCAACCTCTCTCTCAACGCGTCAATTGGTGAAACCACGTCCCCTACTTTTAATTTGTATTCTGGGCGCACGTACACGTTGCAGCGAGCCTGTTTCAACGACAAGTCGGCAACCAAACGGCAAGAAACTGTGATCCACCTATTTTATTTGGAACTTCCACGCAGTTCTTATCGGACTTCTCCTTTCTGATAAGTCTTCAGATTCTGAAGGGTGAGATCAGCAATTTTATTGGGCGGAGATAGATGGCGTCAACAAGGTCGATTAATTAATCAAAGGATCGAAACGTCGCCGGGGGGAAATACAGGGGTTGACTTGGAATAAACAAACCCCCTCCTGGCCCTCGATCGGTTCTCCATTTTCACCTCATCTATCAAGCAGTGCTGTACATCCGCAGGCCATGTGATCGAGCTGCAGCTGCAGCACGGTCGTTGCACTCGGGCTATAACTGACCTGAAACCTCATGGCAGGATGATACTGACCGCGAGTGTACGAGCAAATAATTTGAAGCGCCGGAGAAGCGTATGCGTATCGCCTCGTGCGTATGCGGGGACGCGACGGAGTCCTCGAGACATGGCCCGAGCACATGCGCGGCATCGGAGGCCATAAAGCCTCAGGCGCACAGCGAGCAACGTGAGCCCATGACCATGAGCGAGCCAGAACGGATTACTCCTATTTTTCTTTCCGCACGAGTGTTTCTGGAGACCAGACGACTGGGGAGATAGCACCGACGCCGGGGGTCCGACGCCGTGCCGTAGGCCAAGGAATCGATCGGGCGCTGCGCACGTGCTGCACCTGTCGCCATGTTACGCTCAGGGCAGGGAACTCGCCTAACGCCCGGGCACGGCCACAGGGCAGGGCACGCGACCGAACAGTGGAGTGGAGTGAGGCCGCCGAATTGGTTACCAAGACGTCGAGAGCAGCGAACCTGGAGCACCATGCCACCGTCTGTGAACGGTAGGCGCGCGCATGGAGGGCCAGTTTCTCTCGGAAAGCCCCGTGGCGATGGAGTGATCCGGGGGAGGCAGCGGCGAATGGCAACATGAGCCGGCCGGGCTCAAAGGCAACCTGGCGGAGTTGATCAGCCAACACGGGCCTAACGGATTGGTAGGGATGGGTACGGCGCCACCTAGTTTGCTGCTCCATCCAAGCTCATCTTCAGCAGGCGGGGATCTCGACGATCAGACCTGTGGTCAACAAGATAAGGGAGTCCGGCAAGCGCGGCGGTCTTGCAATCGGCTATTCCTGCTGCTACAGTCTATGCTAGCCCTAAAGTTTCAACATTTCAAGGCACAAGTCCTAGGCCAAACTCCAACGACACAGGTTCCAGATGGATACATGTAAGAGTAGCAGCTACTTGAAGTTGGAGGAGGTTCTTGACTTTGACTAAGAACCAGATAAGGATATGGGATGGAGGCACGAAACCAAGAAAAGAATTCCTGCATCCGAGAGAAATAAATGATAGGTGAACTGATCTCAGGTATGGTATCTCATCTCCAAGGGTCGTGAAACCATGCCTCAAGTAGTGCGGCCATAACCATCGGAAGACTTCAAATCACACACGTTAGAATATCGGGGCAATGGTCAGACCACCATGATTTTAGAACACCGAAGCAACGAGGATACGGGTAGCAAAAAGATGCATACTCCCATGTAGAATCCCACCAACACATCCGACCGAATTCTCGTACATGACAAAACCGGACCACGGGCACAAATAAGGTAGGTCAGAGAGTTCTCAACAGGTCTTTTCTAATGGCAATGCTTGACTTATAAACCCTTCACAACAGCAGGCACACCGCAAAATTATGACGACTCCTTTTTCTCTTCGACAGCCTCCTTTTTCTCTTCAGCGGCCTCCTCAAATGTCTGTCCAGGGACAAGCTCGGGGACATCATCATCGTCATCCTGAGCAGCACCTGTGCTGGCACCACCCTCAGCACCTGAAGCTCCAGGGGCCTGCTTCTGGAACTGCTCTGCAAGCCTCCTCAGGTTGTCCAAGTTGTCAGGACCTGAATAGGAGGAACAATTAAAGGTAAACCAAAATCACTTCGATGCGAATGTAATTAAGACAGGACACCAAGACAACAATAACAGACATGTCAAATAATACCAGACTTTGAATTCAACAGGAAAAGAGAAACATACCAAGCTGATTGATGATTGATGGCAGCAGATCCTGCAGCTCTGTTCAAATAAAAATATGGTAACATAAGAATGCTGTTCTCTAAATCTAGCACGAAGTTCAAAGCAAAATTCAAATTGATAAAAGGTGTGTGCAACACAAAGGATTAGATGCTGATTGTCATGTGAATATAAGACAAGAAGAAAGCCGAACAGTATCAGGCTATCAAGAACATACTAACAGAAGTTACTTAAGCAGATAATGCGAGTCACGAAGAACATATTCTGAATCTGTAAATCTAGCACAAAGTTCATAACTAATTTTTACTTGCAAAATTCAAAGAAGGCATGTGCAACACAAAGAATCAGCTGCTGATGTGATTGTGAATATAAGGCATAACTGTTATCTAGTCAAGCCGAAAGCCCAGCACACAGCAGAAGGAACAGGATTAGGCTATTAAGAGCATATTAACAGAAGTTACTTAAGCAGATAATGCGAGTCACGAAGAACATACTCTTTGTCTGTGGAGTTCCACTGACCACCCATGTATTAGCACCAATTGAAGCTTGCACTGGACGGGAACCAAAAAAACCAATGTTAGGGGGGGAATCAGGGAGTGGATCACTAGTCTTAAAGAACTGATATTTAGTGTTAGGGTATCTCACCTTTAGGGTTCACAAACTGAATAACAACATCATCCTTAAAGATGTTGACCTCTTCAATACCAGGGATGGTGTTCACTCCTATTCTTTTCAGGGTGCTCTGAAGCCTTTTGTCATCAGTGGTTGTAGTCTTGTGGACTGCCTTCTTCTTCCTGCCACCACCGAATTTCATTATAATTATAATCCACCAAAAAAATATTATTACAAGTATAATCCACGAGGTAACTAACTTCCTAAAATTGATCAATTCTAGAACATCATGGGCAGCATATTATACATAGCTGATTTGCACAAGTTCAGAAGTAGCACATGATTTGGACTCTATAAATGCCATTTGTCTATCGTCATGGATCATAGCAGACTACCTGATTAAATTGCATAAGTCTTCTGACAGACATAGGTAAGACATGATAGAAGGCAAGTGCAGTTTTATGAAAGAAGAACAAAAACACACATAAACTAAGGGAACTGGCATGAATAATCTTGTTAAACCAAAATAGTAATTACACCACATAAGCTGGTTGCAAGTGCAATAGATGTGCATATGCCCACACAAACTAAATGCGCTAATAAGAAAGCACAGTTCTGCACAAATGTTGACACATCATGTTGAATAAGTCTAGGAGAAGAATAAGCACCTGCGCATGCTACCCTTGCCACCAGTGCGCACGGCACCAGCCATCTTCTTGAGCTTTTCAACGTTCATCTGCATGGAAGACAAATAAATCATACACATTTATCTCTGTGAAAGTTCTCTCTGTAAAGGCAGCACAGACAGGACACACTAACAACAACACATAACTCAGGTGTACAAAAGTAACAGAAAGCACAGAAAACAATGTCACAGAAAACATAAGCACACACAAAAAAGGAAAAGACACAATCAAACAATTAATGGCATACCAGGTGCTTGGAAGTAAAGAAAATAGCTAAATACAGATGTTATGTCATGACATAAATAAGTAATCACACAAAGAAACAAAAAAATGGCGCAATAGCAACCAATTCAAACAAACAACATCATGCATCCTAGCTATCTCAACATACAAAGGTAGCTGACATGGCAGAGGCAGATTGCAACTGATCATTGGACACCACACAGAAAACACCTGGTGAGACACTGCTAAAATTCATTCTTAATGTAACCCCTCTAGATCTAACTGCTCATCCATTTATTAGAAGTACTATTCATGCAGCTGCTACCTGGCACAAAATGCTACCACAGTATTACTCTTACAGTGTGAAAAATCAATCAATGACTACTTACACAGTCCAACGCAACCTAACCTGACAAGGCTGCTGGCCTGCTGCTACTAAAAATCATACAAAGTAATGAAGCAGGAACAAGCTAAACCCTTTCCACTAACACAATACCACAAATCTAGTAAAAATGGGAACCACTAAGCCCTAGCGCTTCCCCGGCTACCGACCACAAATCAACAGCCACCAAAACAGCCCAAGCAATAGCCTCCGATTCCAACTCAAATCTCCCAGACGCGCATGGAATTAACCCGGCTAAACGTACAGATCCGGCGGCTCCGAGGCCGAACAAAATCGCGCGAGACACGGCCAGTTCTCGATGGGGGGAAGGAAGCTACTCGCGCTACCGTCGCTGCCGGCACGGTGCTGGGGTGGTAGGTAGCTCACCTTGGCTCGGGGGAGGGGCGGAAGCGCCGGCGGCGGCTACTGCGTCGGCGGCGGCGCGGGTGAGGAGAGGAGAGGATAGGAGTGGGGGAAGACCCGGGGGAGGAGGGGAAAAGGATAGGGTGGCTGGCTGGCTGCCACTGCAAGCCCCTTTCTAGTTTAGGGTTTTAACCTTGGGGGCATCACCACCGTCCGATTCGTGATGGACGGGAACTGCGGGTTCGGTCGCGGGCTGGAGACTCGAGTCCCGGGTGGACTGCGGGCTCTGGCCTTCTGGGGTTCGGGTGCGTGGTCGCTCGCTGTTTTGATGCCTTTCATTTCTCCGGTCTCGGTTCGGTGCGGTGGCACGTCGGGCTACCGAGCTGTTTGAGAGTTGTTGCCCCTGCAACAAAATTTTGCCCAAGATTTAAATTCTTTTTTCATTTCAAATATATGAAATATTCTGACAACTATAAGATATATTAAGGATATGAATAAGAGAACTATAGTATCTCTCTTTAAATGTCTTGTGGTGTTGTAATTGGTGGATTTTAAGTTCAGCTCATTGGGTGAGGCCTGGGTTAAAAAATACCTCTATGTGTTATTAACTAACTGTAGCTGTTAAAAGGGATGTATGAAGAAAAAATGCTATCTTCAAATGTCATTTAATTCAATGAAAAAAATGCTAAGTGAATAACTCAGTGGCCAATGTTATACCTTATATATAAAAGCAAAATTCGAATACTGCGAGAGCCTGCGGAAAGTAAATTTCTAAAATTGACGGACGGGCTAGATGAGCCCATTTTGAGCCCACGAAACAAAGATGGACGGCCCAAACGTAAAACGGAGACCGGAATACACACCACGACAGCAGAAAAATCTGCTGCAAACCCAATCGTAAACCCCGGACCACATCGCCGGTGGTCCACCGTCCTACGCCGCCGTGAATCGATGCCCCTCGCATTTGGCTTCTCGCGGTCGCGGCTTCTCAACCATTGCATCAACCATCCGACAAATCCAGTCCTCCGCCTCTGCTTAGCATTCTCCTCTGCCTCGCCGTCCGCGTCGGAGCCCTCCGCTGCCGCCGCCGGCCGCCCGGCCACCATCAGGGAAGGGCGGGCATAGATCTTTACGGACGACTCTAACTCGGTTTTCTACAACAAGGCCCAGGTTTGTGTTGCTGAAATCTTCGTAATCCATTCCATTATCCAGAAAAGGGGAACAAAATGGTATTTTGAATCGATTTTTGTTTTATTTATGTGAAGTGATCGAGTGATTCAAACATTCTTTGTGTTGTAGTAGGATTCGAGTCGTTGTAGAGTCACCTGGGGCCTTGCTATGTTCTCTGGGTTTAAGCTAACACATGATATCGTGCTGTGGTGGGCTTGATTTGTTATATGCACTGTCAGTAGTATTTGCAACATTTTTTAGTACATTTCCTCTCACCAAATATTATGTGTCCAGAACTTGTCTCTAGATGTCGATGGTTTGAACTTTTCTTTGAAGATTGGCTTCAGAGTGAGGTTTTTCTTATACTCTGTAACCTTCTTAAGAGAAAGCATTGCTTTGTAGGTCAACAACAGAGATATCTCGATTGCTGTATTGAGATCATTTATTTCGAAAAGACGTGAAGAATATCTTCTCCGATCAAGAACAGGTATATTATCCAATAGTAATATTCTATTTCTACAAAGCAGCATGCTTCAACTGTTTCTAACCAGGCAGAAGTGCTGAAATACTGCAAAATGTGATAGGAGAACCAGGAGAAACTAAATCGAGTGAACAAGCTAAGTATGAAGAGCCGAAAGTTCTTGAGGTGTGACTTCCCATTTACTTTTACTACTGTGTCCCCCTAATGTCTTTCTAAAACTAGTTACTGCCATGTTTCTCTGATTTCTTCCCTCGCATTTATCTAATGGTGCACAATGTCTTTCTGCTGTATTCTTCTATGTGAAAATATGATTGACTTATGTTATGTTGAATTTCACATACATGCTTTGAAAGAACACCTGTTTGTACAATTCCTTATGGAAACATTTGCTACTAATCACCTGATTCATTGTAGCTTTCAGTAAATAACTGAAGTACTGCTAGCATAAACATTTCTGATCCTTCGATTGTTGACTCTTATCTTCGTGATTTTTTCAGGCTTTGGCTGCATCAGGACTAAGAGCCATTAGGTATGCCCTTGAGGTAGATGGAATTGGAGAAGTTACTGCTGTTGACAATAATAAAGGTTCATTTGTTTCCTTTAGCATCAGTTTTGCAGACATTTTGTCAGAATATTCTGATTACAAATCTTATGCTTTATTTGACCGATTGTGGTCCTACAGTCGCTATAGAAGCCTGCAAGAAAAATATACAGCTCAATGGCAGTCTTGCATCTTCGAAGGTGGTACCACATCTTGCTGATGCTCGTGTTTACATGCTAACACACCCAAAGGAATTTGATGTGGTACTGCCTTATTTCTATGTTCACATGTACTTGTCTCCTATAATTTGATTGATTCCAATTCTGTCCTGATTTTTCCAGAAATGATGTTGGGATGTTACTCTGCCTTCTGTAGGTCATTAACCTTGAATTTAGTATTTGTCAACATAGCACAAATGCATTTTTAGGTAATCATTAACCAGTAACATATAGGACATAGGAACACAGATGGACTTCCATGAGCTATGGGATTCCAATCCACATAAATCCTGGTATGGATTAAACATGTTGTGTTACTTGGCACAACAAGAAGTCCAGCCTTCTAGATAAGTGCTTGTGATTTGCTTTTCCATTAAGTTAGGAGATAAGTTTGGGATGTTACAGTTAAGATTTGGTTTGTTAGGACTTGTTTTATCCAGCCATCCTTTGCATGCAGCAGCTTGGACAACCTTATATTAGACCTAGTGGCTCCAGGACCTGGTTGTGGATCATGTAGAGGGTCTGGGTCGTGTAGAGGATCCGGTGTCCCTACATAGGTTGTTTTTTGTGTCAATATAATAGGCGATACGTCTCTTTGAGGTATTGTGTTGCAACCTTCTGTGACTGGCAAGGAGGTTTTGGGGGTTGCCCTGTACGCAGCTCTTTACCCGGTTAACCTTCTTTTCTCTCTACAATATAAAGATGCACAGCTCTTATGCATGTTCGAGGGAAAAAAAAAGACCTAGTGGGTTGAGAAGGAGCAGGTTGATCGAAAGTTTGTTAGCCTAATTGAGAAGAAATAATATGGGTCTATATATGCTGAATCAGGTTGACCTTGATCCTTATGGATCACCAGCTGCATTCCTTGATTCGGCGGTTCAATGTGTAGCAGATGGAGGTCTTTTAATGTGCTCTGCTACAGACATGGCAGTGCTTGCTGGGGGAAATGCAGAAGTTTGTTTTTCTAAGTGAGGTTTTCAATTTCAGACTTGAATATGAGTTTCCATCTGCAGGATGTACTGGAGCTAAACCACGATGCCTGTAATGTGTACCTGCAGGTATGGTTGTTATCCATTAAGAGGTAAACACTGCCATGAGATGGCCCTGAGAATTCTTCTCGCCTGCATTGAGGTAGGACTTGAGTTTTCTTTTTTCTTTTTCTTTTTTTACATGGGAGGTACAACAATTTTCACACTTGCAAAATGCTCATACTAGTCATAGAAGTTGACTTAGGGTGTTCATTGAGTGACGTGGACCCAAAATCTGATGTCCGTATCATGTAATGCTCCCACCAATGAACTTTTGTGCCTAGCCTGAGCATTTTGCAAGAGCTATGACTTGCCCCCACTATACAAGAAGTTGTACCTCTAGTGCATTTTACTTTTCTTTTCTTTTTTTTCTCTTGTGTTCCCTGTGTTCATTATGATCATCATTTTTACTGTGTACTTCTTTATCTTGCAGTCGCATGCAATCCGTCACAAGCGCCATATAGTTCCTGTAATATCAATACACATGGATTTCTACATTAGGGTTTTTGTGCAAATATTCACGTTGTCTCCTGATTCCATCTTTTTCTGACACATTCTTTTCCATACGGTGAAGATGTGTTATTTTTCTCTATGAAAATAATATCTTGGTGTCTGACAACAAATCTTATGAATGTGCCTCTTATATTCAGGTCGGCTAGTACAGTGAAAAGCTCACCACTCAAATTAGCACATGTCTACCAGTGCATTGGATGTGATTCATTTCACCTTCAAAGTATTGGAAGAATTAACTCAAAGGTAGTCTCTTGCCGTCTTCTTTCATTTGTCTTCCATGGTGTTCTTACTGTTTCGATCCTCTGACCAGGATAAGAGAAACATTGCTCTACCAAATTTTTGCCCTACTGTGCCTGAAGAATGCTCTGAATGTGCCCATAAGTTTGTTATGGGGGGCCCTATCTGGAGTGATCCAATACATAACAAGGAATGGGCATCTTCCATATTGTCAAGTGTCCATGTTATGAGGGATGCATATCCAGCTTATGCAAAAATTTCAGCTATACTAGCCTCAGTCTCAGAGGTAATACCGTACATTTCTACTGTACACAGTGCAAATGATAGATGGGGAAATAGGAAGGATCAATCTTGTAGGCCGATGCCTGATAGAAAAGTTGAATAGTTATCCAGCTAGACTCCATCTTGTGAGTTGTGACAATAGCTTTCTTTGTTCTGTTCTCAACCTGGAATGCGTGCTTGTATTCTCGGAGCTCCTGCCTGACCAAGTTGGTGATCTCTTCTTAGGGCAAGTATTTGCTCTACGTGCTGCTTGCTCACTACCATCAGCAAAGGAATGTGATATTTGGCTGCCTGTTCTCCAAGTTCCATAATTCCTTGGGAACATATGATACATCTTTAATAGGCAAAATTGGCTCTGGAGGCCTGGACAGAGGCGGACACTAATCTTATCTATTTGCCTTTTTGACTTAACAAAACAAACTGCCATGGTATAAGTAATAAATGTGCATTCAATATGATCCCTCTGTCTGCCCTTAAAATATTCAGTAATTTTCTTCATTCCATACATACTGTACCATCCTTGAATTCCTCTGTTAGAGATGACTGTAGAAACTGAAGCACTATTCTAGACAGCTTCCTAAATGAACCAGACAGCTTAGCTCAACTGGTTGAGGGTGCGGTGTACATCCAGATCACCCAAATTTGAGTCCTTGTCAAGGCGAATTTGGGTGACTAAATTTGAATGCCTATTTTCTTAATATGAAGCCACCTAGTTCCTCCTGAGTTGGTCTAGAGTTTTTTTCAATGAACTAGACCAATTTCAAGGCTGTCACTCCACCAAACTATAGTTTGATTATCTCCAAAAATTTCAGCCAGGATGTATGCTTGCTTCTCTCCTTATCTTTGATTAATATATAGCTGATACGTACAAGGAACTAGTTATTTATCTGCTTTAAAAAAAGCCACAAACAATGATGGTTATTAATTATTTTTTCTTTCAATATTGGGATTGAAATAAAGAATATTTTGTTTTAGTGCACAAGTTAGATGTTAATGTAACCACTTTCACGTCTATGGATTCCATAGTTCTATTGATACTTATCATACTTGTGGGTTGATGACTCACATGCCATATTTTTTTTTCATGCAGGAATTGCCAGAAGCACCTTTATTTGTGAGTCTTCACAATTTATGCGCAATACTGAAGTGCACTAATCCAACCATGGCTATGTTACATTCTGCCATCAGAAATGCTGGGTATCAAACATCAGGGAGTCATGTGGATCCACTAGCTCTTAAAACAAATGCCCCAATGTCAGTGATTTGGGACATCATGCGATGCTGGGTATGATGCATTTCTTTGTTTTTTTAATGCTAATCCACTGTGTTTGACTGATTTATTAGCATTTTCTTTTTTAGGTCAATCTTCACCCAATTAAACATCGATCTGGAAATCATCCAGGCAACGTGATACTTTCCCAAAAGCCTAAATTGCAGGTATAGCTCATAAAGCACATTGTGTCAAATCTTGAAAGAATTCCTTTGTGTGAAAGAGTTGTTAAGCAAAAACTGCCAATCCATACAGATCAACTTAACTGCATATGTCAGATTGCTTGTTTTGGGCTTTAGTTTGAAATAGTTACATCACAACAGTAAAACATGCGTAAAATGGAGTATTCAGAATTTCAGATGTCAGTGTAGATCTGGAAATTTTATCATCTACTATCTGCCTTTCTGAATGCTTTGGGCATAGTAACATGAGTACATAAATGTCAGTATCACATCCTTCATAGCATAGAAATGTTTATTATTTATTACATCTAACAAAAATTACAAAACTATGCAAAGCAATCTTTGACTGGCCTAGATATATTGCACCGGAATAGTCAACTACCCTGAAATTCCACTGCATACATTGCATTTTCTGTGTCTTGTGTATCTGGTTGCATTGTTTAAAGAAGTAGTTGTTTGCAGATAAGTGGTTTGGTTATATCTTACCTTTATTTTGTTAATTTAGTTGATCTGGATAATCAAAATGTGAGTAGCCCCATATGAAGGTGTGGAAAATCCACTCCATCTGTCTTTAGGGCAAGTACATCGGGGTATGGTATGTGTTAGCCATCTCATGCAATGCCATGTAAGATTTTTTATGATGTGGACGGGAGATAGGGAGGCGAAGAGAAGCTGTTTCGCCAAAGCAACCACCTAATCAGCTAATTTATTGGAATATGAGATCACTGCACCATTGTATGAGTTGTTGCCGTGCAACTCACAACCTTCTTTTTGTTACATGCATAAATTAAGTGTGTAGGGGTTGTTTGGTAAATCGTCTCTTATGTGGCAATGCATTAGAACTGCCTATAAGATAACATCGATATACGTGCACTTATCTGTGCTCTGGTAGATTTACACTGACATCTAGGCTTCAGAGTTTGTAGATGTAGTTCATAATGAGCGAGGTCGATAACATCGACGCCTTAGTGCCATGGTGACAACCTGGTGCTGGTGGCTAGGAGAAAGGGAGGTTAGGTAAGGAAGACATGTGGTTAGGGAACTGAGAGACTTATTTCAGTTCGCTGTTCTCTCTGGCCCTCAGGTAGGCTGCTCACCTTGAGCTGATGCTCCATCTGGGCCCATGGCCCTAGGCCCATGTAAGTGCTGTTAAGTAATACTGATCATAATTGGTACAATTTTGCTTGGCATGAGCTTAGAGCTCTGAAGCTGATTATACAGCTTTTATTCATGATTGGTATCCTGAAAGCTTTTTTTTTAAAAAAAAATAAAGCTTTTCTGTAGTTTGTCTTGGTTTCTTTTACCCCCTCAAAATGTAATGCATGGTTTGACCTGGTTATCTCGTATATTGTTCTGGCTTATGGTTTCACTGCCATGATTATATTTGGTAGATATAATTTGTTTTACTTTTACATGTTGCTGAACCAGAATGCTCTCCTTGCCATTTGATGAAATGAAAAATAGTATAAAATAAGTGATGGTTACTATAATTATTGAACTTTGTTCTTGCATTTTATGTTTAATCGAATTAGTATTTCTTCCGTATTTAACTTCTCTACATTCTTTCCTTGTTAACAACTGCCAGGCAAATTTTTCACTAGCACCTGGGACTTCAATCCATCGGAAGAGCCCAAGATTTGTCCCTAATCCTGAGAAGTTTTGGGGCCCTAGGCCAAAGGCTAAGGCATCCAGAAATATATCACATGGACAAATCTTAACGGACTAGGGTAGTCGGACACCACAATCCTGACAGGGTATTCTTTTGTTGTGATATTTGGAGCTGGCATCATACAACTTTGAGCTTGCGAACGCTTTCTCAAGTTTGGTTATTTGTTGCTTGTTGGAGTGCATTTATAAAGGAATGCATCTTATCCTTCACCTGTAGTAGAAGTAACCCATGTATGCAGTGCGGAAAGAAAATTAGCTTGTCCAAATGTTACATTTTCACCATCAACAGAGAACGTTGGCATTAGATGTGCATTGCAGCAATGATTTGTTGTCACTTTAACAACTATCAGTGCATGTTAATTGATAAAAGGTTCATTATGCTCATATATGTTCGACGGTATCCATTTCTTCTCAATGGTTTTACTGAACTGATGAATTCTGAGGCAAAACCTCTTATCATCAATTTACGAGTTCTACATCATATTTCTGGGTGTGGATTAACATAATTATGGCATCGTGAGAACTATAATAATTTCCAACTGAAGGAAACTTTTGTTGAAAGGAATCGAGGCGATACAGGTTCCCAACCTGCCAGGAGTAACAACAACAGGAGCTTGGGACTGGTGGTTATAGCATTTGCTGACAAGTACCCGTGGCTACCTTTTCAAGTTCTAATAGCTGTTTCCTCGTCAGCTTGATTATCTTTCCCAGTTTGCGTACCGGGCCGTTAGAAATGGTCGTGATGGCTCCGCCATTGATACCTTTTCCCGCTGTCATGCTGCTGCTGCTGCTGCTGCTTGTGGCCGCTGATATGCCCTGCTGCCATGATCATTTTCATCAGATGTGCTGCTTTGATCTTCGAATCAGGAAAGTAAAGAAGAGTCCAACTAAGTCACTGATTTTGTGAGTTACTTCATCAACGCTGCTAATGTGTCGCTTGTTGCTAAATACAGTAGATCACATGCAGAAACTATATAACGAGTTTAAACTGCCCTCAGCATTTCCAAGGAGGAAAAGATGCCAAAAGGTGTACTTCAGGCAATCTGGCGGACCATTCCTCGGCAATCTCCTACTCGGAGTGAGAAACCAAAGGGAAGAACTAAGGCATCCAAGCTCCTCAACTCCCCTATATATGGCAACAAGAATGGCCAGTGAGAAAATAAATCTATCAGGGGGGTGTTTGAGATTTGCAAGATGGGACACGTACTGGCATCCGTAGGGGTGTGGGGTTTGCACGGACTTGGATTTGGAGGAGGGGATGCCCATAATCTCCTGATTTTCTAGTACATAGGATGCACAACCTTAATCGAACGGACAAACAAAACTCTCATGGCAAAGTGCAGGAGTAAACCTATAGCCGCTGCCCCCACCAAATGGAACAGATCCCAAGCGGTAAATAGTCTCCAATGCTGCTGTGCTGGTGTTGTAGTAGCCCAACACCCTCCCGGTGCTGAGCAGGATCCTTCCATCCTTGGGGTCTACGGCTAGTACCGTCGTCTCCGATGACAAGTACTCCGGTGAGAATCTGTCGAGCTCTATACGATACTCCAAGGACCACATGGCCTTCTCCTTCATTGCCCACACCTCGATCGAGTTTGTATTGGACATACCGTGTGCTACACAAAGTTCACCCTGGAGCTCAAGGAGGGACACACGGTCGCCGCCGCCGTCGTCGTCCACGAGGTTGCTGCACAGAGGAGGTCCCTGCAGGACCTCGAACGATGTCGTGAGAACGTCGAACGCCATGATCTCACACCTCTCAGATCTTGGTTGGTCTGCTTTATCAGAGTCCACCGCCATCCAGTAGAGCGTGCTGCCATTTGCAAACACCGGTGGCGCCGCCGCGTCGTCCACCTGTCTTGGTGGTGATGAGTCAACAGTACGCCATGAGTAATCGCCGATGTACCGGACCTTGCACTCCGAGTAGCATTCCCAGTACGCGAGACGAACCAGCAGGTGTTTCTCTGCCACCGGGTCGTACCCCAGCCCGACGTGACCGGCGACGACGAAGACGCCACCGCCATTCTCCATGATCAACGGTGGTATCCTTTGGTAAGAGCCGGTGATCGGGTTGCACACGTAGTGGCTGCTGCCGCAGGTCACAAAGTTGAGGCCGTGGCCAGGATTGCAACAGAAAGCTTTCGAACAACAACCACCAGTCCACCACCCGTCACGGGCGGCAGCAGGATCGAGGTGCTGCCGACCAGCGTCTCCAGCGCCACGAACTCGCCGCGGAAGATGCTGTTGTTCATGAACATGATCCGGGGGCTCCTGTTCAGGTTCGCGTTGGCGGCGTGTAGCCGAGCGAAGCGGGCCGTCTGTATCATCGCGCGCATGTCCCTGGACACGAGGCTGAGCCGCGCCACCGCCCGCGCCGGGAGGCCTTTGAGGATCTCCGACCAGGCAGTGGCCGACGGCGACGAGAAGACGACCTCCTCGCTCGTGCGGCCTACCGGCACGGCGCTCTCCTCGAGCAGGCCAACCCGGAGGAAACGGCAGCCGCTGCACTTGCCGATGGCCCCCTCCTCCGGCGCGAACAAAACCCGAGGCCGGCTGCTGCGCCGCCCTCCGGCAACTTCCGACACGAACACCCTGCAGGCGCTCGCCGCCGTGCCGAACAGAATCTTCGGCTCTCGCCCTGTCGTTTCGTGGTACATGTAGAGCGGCGTGAACGGGCACCCCTGCGTCATCGCCGGGTCAGGCCACGCCGTGGCGTCGATGCGGCAGAGGAGCTCCCACCTCCTCCTTGCCTCGTAGTCCGAGACTCCGAGAGCGTCCAAACGCAGTAGGGGTTGTCGCTGGTGAGATCCGGCGACTCGTGGTGGATGCATAAGCGCCCGTCCAGAACCGTGAGCTTGAGAAGAGCGAACTCCAGGCCCGGCGGCGGCGGCAGCGAGCCAAAGGTCTCGTCGCCGACGTCGAAGGTGGTGATGGACGAGTCGTCGCAGAGGAAGTGCAGGGCGCCGTGCAGGAACCAGTGGCGGAGCTAGCATTTTATGAAAGGGTATGCCACGAAATTTTTTGTGAGAACCGAGGATACGTGTTTCTCAGATTATACACATCCACTCAGTTAGGATGGAAGAGATTCGGGCAACTAAACACATCTAAAGGCACCCATAGCAGATTGTGACGCGAAGACCGGAGAGCGGAGGTGGAGTCACCAAAACCCAGACACTAGAGCTTGGAGAGTTGGAGGTAGCACCCATCGACGTTTTGCCATTATGCTGTGCCCTCTCCTCGCATGGTCGTGTGTCCTTGTTCGTGCGACGGGTAGGGAGCAATTGGGAACGAAGGTGTGCAATGCAAACAAAAAACAAGCTTAGCATTGATGTTGGTTTAATTGGACTTGGCTGCCGACTAAGCTGTTTCTTAGGGTAATGAACCGGGAGGAAAATCCAGAGTATGCCTTGGCATACCTGGACCACCCTCTAGCTACGCCTATGGCAGGAACACGGCGACGGTCCTATCCTGGTTCCATAGATTTCTCTCTTCTGTGAAACCAGGTTTCTACCACTGTGAGGCCGACTCTATAGAGAACCCGCTCCCATGCATAGAACCTGGTTCAATAGAATAAAGTGGGAGAGAGAAAGAGAGAGAGTGAAGGCGTGGAACCCGTTTATAGATCCACCCCCTGGTTCTATACATTGTTGGCAATAAAACAGTAGACATCAAATTATTGTGGGACCTATTGATAGAACCGGGGGTGTTTCTATACATTGAAGATACCCTAAGGGCGTCTGCAATGGAAGATCCTATACTGGTTCCATAGGTTTCTCTCTTCTATGGAACCAGGTTCCTACTATTGTGAGACTGATTCTATATAGAACCCGCTCCCATGCATGGAACCAGGTCCTATGGAATAAAGTGAGAGAGAGAGAAAGAGAGAGGGTGGAGGCGTGAGACCCGTTTATAGATCCACCCCCTAATTCTATACATTGCTGCTAATATATCAGTAGACAACAAATTATTGTGGGACCCATCTATAGAACTTTCAGAGGTTTGGTTCCGAACCTTGTGGACGATGGCCTGTCTATTTTGCAATATGCAGATGACACCATCCTTTTTATGGAAAACAATCTAGATGAGGCCAAGAATATGAAGCTCGTGCTTTGCGCTTTTGAGCAGTTGTCGGGCCTTAAGATCAATTTCCATAAAAGTGAAATGTTCTGCTATGGTAACGCCAGGGACCTTGGGAGGGAGTACTCTGAGATCTTTGGGTGTGATACGGGAACTCTCCCTTTTAGATACCTTGGCACTAAAACGACCCAAAAGCCTGCATCTACCGCATGATACCCGGCTCTGTCAAGATCCACACAAAATCAACGAGTTTGAACCCACAACACGTGTCAATCTAGATTGGCTCGAATTCGGCTATGTAAGGTAACGTGGTCATGTCTTGCGATGAATCAAAACCGAACCCAACCAATCTAGACTGGGCAAAAAGGATGTTATATGAATTTAAACATAAAGTAAAACCCAAATAACACAAGGTAACTTAATGAATCTATGAGATCTTTGCCAAAATCTAATAGAGCCGATAACTTGCTTCAAGCTAAACCTTAGCCTACCGCATCACTCATGATTTAACAAAGAAGCCTTCTCATACCAAGCTTAAATCCACCGCATGATACTAAGCATGATACAAGGTTGTCGATACTTACGGAGGTCGACGGATCGATGATTCCCCTCGAAAGAAACTCGACGACACGACCAAAAGACTCGAAAGTTGGCGCAAGGCCGGTTTATTGTAAGATTGTTCGATCCCTATTACAATCACCATGGGTTTATATTATACCCTGGTTTTGACACAATTCCTAGTCGACTACGATTACAAAACGTTTATTTCCAAAGAAATACGTCGAAGTGCCGTATTCTCTAAATGGCCATGGCTTGATAATAGGGTTCAGAGGAATCGTTCTCGAAGATAAGCTTTCTTAACTGAACGATGTTTATCTTTTCATCAATTCCGGCCCACATGTCAGCCTCTTCCTGGTGTCAATTTTTGGTGTTAACACATGCCCCTTCAATTTCGGGATAAAAGATACTTTTATCTTGAAATTGACTAGAAATCCGCAATATTCCTGGATCGAATCTACCCAATATCCATTCTTTCAGCTCGAGTCGTCGGAGCTTCTGCTTGGATCCAAACCCTAGTTCATCCACTTCTTCAAGCTACAATCCTCAAATGGCGGACCAAGATCAAGTTCTCCGGGTAATTTTAATTTTTTTTAACTCCTCTTGGGTTCATTCGGCATTACTCTGCTTTGCTTTTTCCCTTCTCTTTTGAATCGCTTCTCTAAATCTTTCTCTTGCCTCTTTCTGTTCTTGACAGGCTTTCGATGCCGAACTCCTGATTCCCACTGAGGAGAAAGCTACATCTTATTTCCTTGGGCCCGTAGGAATTTCAGATCCTACCAAGAATTAAACTAAAGTTACCTTGCTGTTGACGCAAAATCGGCTTTTCACGCCAAGCACACAGCAAGCCGAATCAGCTGGCTTCACACGTGCCCGATCGTCTGAATCCTGTAAGCGTGCCAGTCAATTTTCCCTGAAACTGACAAAGGAAGAAAAAATGTTAGATATAAAACCTGAATGAATGTACAAAAATACAT
>OAMR01000594.1:517227-539288 GCA_900205405.1 Echinochloa crus-galli | reverse complement strand
TCGCCACACTGCCGACCGGCGCCGAAAGCCAACCCAGCTCGCCTTCAAGGCACGGATTCGCCAAGGATCAAGGGCACTCCATGTGGGAGGCGTCCTACGATATTGTTGACGTAAAATCCGCACCTCACGCCAAGCATACAGCAAGCCGAACAAAGCTGGCTTCAAACGTGGCCCGGGCTTTCGAATCCGGAAGCGTGCCAGTCAGTTTGCCTGAAAACTAACAAAGGGATAAAAACGTTTAGATTAAAACCTGGAACGTGCCGGGTGAGACCAGACAGTTCCATGTTTGCGGCGTTGAAGCCAATCTTGAGAGACATATAGCTACAGGGAAGCTATCTGTCGGCAGTTAAAACCTCATTCGGCAATCGGCAAGGCACGCAAGGAGCGCACTGCCGAATAGCATGTCTCTTTCTTGGTTGATCATCAAAACGCCGATCATCACTAAGATGCATCCTACCAATTCTTTCATGGACAGATCGGCGATTGGCAACATTTTGCCTATGTTCGACATACCCATTATTGCACTCAGGACAGTTATTCTTTGTAGGCAGCTTTAAACCTTCGTTCCAACAGTGTCTGAAGAATGCACACCCCCAATGCACACGTTCCTGTTCCCGGATATATTCTTCTTGTTCTTCCTCAAACCTTTCTTCTTCGCGTCTTCTTTTCTCCTCCTCGTATTCACGCCTTTGAAAACGCTCTTTTTCTTGCTGACGCTGCCATTTGTTGAGGAGAATACGTGTAGTAACTCTAGGTTTAAAGGATTCTCCCACTTCAAATCGGCTATTCGGGAACCGAAGATTTTTCCAGCGAATTTGTTCCATATCATCAATATATATTTCCACAATCTTGCCGATCAACTCATGAAAAATATAATTCATAGCCCTTTGATAAGTTGCACCGGCATTTTTTAATCCAAATGTCATGACAACCCACTCAAACAACCCTATGTGTCCAGGACATCTGAAAGCTGTCTTTACTATATCTTTTACCTTCTTGTTGTAATATTTGGCAACTCGCATCTTATTTTTCTCAATATTTTCCAATGCTTTGAGACGAATCATATGCAAATCTTCCAATTCGTCCATCATCAAGTTACTGTAATCTTTAGAACTCAAATCTTTCTGTAACTGTACTCTCCTTGACTCTGTTTGTAATTCTCATGGTAAAATGGCATGATGTCCATACACTAGTTCATAAGGAGTCGTTTTTGTTGCCCCATGAGGAGCCATTCGGTAAGCCCACAATGCTTCATTGAGTACCGAATGCCACCTTCTTGGCTTTTGATCAATTTTCTTCTGTATGATTTTAATCATGATCTTGTTGGAAGCTCCTGCCTGACCATTAGCTTGAAGCATGGTATCCAATGCAAGAAATGTAATTTTAAAATTTTTGAATGTGTAATTGTAATGAATAATTAGTAGCCGAATGACCTATGCAGTTTTGTTCTGCATTCTTGTCTTTGTTTCACTGTCTGTGACCCATTCGGCAAAGCTGACTGTAATGAATTTCGTTGTCCAAAGCCCATTCGGCAAAGCTGACTGTGATAAGCATGTCATAGCCGAATTTTACCTGGTCAAACCGAATATGACTCAGCATGAATCCCAAACGACACGGCAACTGCTCGGTTCGTGGGGCTTTCCACTTTCCGAATTTTTGGGATGCGCGCCACGATCCCTGACCACGATCTCCTCTGCGGGTTCTATAAATAAACATATCGAGTGCCGCTATCTCCTCATCAAGTCTTTCACCTTCCTAGCCTCTGCCAGTTTCGAGCTCTTCTCTCCCCAAAGTACAGTAACCTTTGAGAAAACCCTCATGGCCAACGGGAGGCGTCCGGCCGCTGATGAGGCTGAGGGAAGTCGCGCCGGTGCTCGTCGCAGGTGATTAATTACTTCTTCTCAATCTTTTTTCCCAGGATTTTGTTCTTTTCGTCACAAATTTCTTCGCTTTCTCAGGGTAATCCAATGGATTTCCGCCAATGCTGCTCCAGCCGCAGCTTCTGCTGCGCCTCCAGCCGTGGCCCCTGCCACGGCATCCGATTCTTCGAGTTCGTCCAATCGAACTCTTGAATCGGATGACTTTCGCTACACAGATAGCGATGCCCGCCGGTTTAGGAGGGAGCGCGATGAGACGCGCCATGAGATGGAGGTTATCTCCAAGCAAGCCGGGATCGCGGATCTGGAATGGCAGGCCGAGCGCAAGCAACTGCTTGAAGTCATCGACGATAACATGTGCTTGATTACATCAAACTTTGAATATACTTCAGTCGATGTTGATTTATTTCCATCTTGTAACCTTGCAGAGCGTGATGCTGAGCTTAATCGGCTGAAGGCGCTGGTGGAGGAGCTGGCGAACAAGGTGAACGCTCCTGGAGAGACGCCAGAGGCTCGCCTCGGTGCTGTAGCAGGCCGAGTCGACGAGGTGGCTCTTCATGGCGTTCGCCTGGGTGCTGCTGTGGGCCTCGTCGCCATGTCGACGCATACTGGCCGCGACTACTCCATACTTCCGGCCGGTTTCGCCGACGGCAACCCGGAAGACGTCGATGACAGCGACACCTCCATCGAGCGCCTCGAGGGCCATGGCGCTGCCGTCGCCGATTCAATCCATCCCCAGTCTGTCTTGAACAGGCTATTTGAGTAGTTTGTATTTAGGGATGGTTGAATATTAAAAGTAGCTTCCGCAACAATCGAAATTCTTTCCGTCACGTTTGGACTTTTTCGGAAGCATCGATGATATTGAACACCTTGATTGCCGATTCAGTTCGTCCCCAGTCTGTCTTGAATAAGTTGTTTCAGTAGTTTGTACCAGGGATTATTGAATTTCGGCAATAAAGTTTATCTTTTGTGATTCCTCTGTGATATCTTTACTGAATTGATGATGTACATTATTAGCACTAAGGGCAATACAATCTAGTATTGGCCATTTTTCCTTATTGGAAAGGACCTTCTCCCCAGTCTTTGCCTGAGAAACAATCTATGCCTTGATATTCCCAAAAAGCTGGTTCCATATTTGCCACGCTTATTGAATCATCTGCTTGGACAATTTCCACCTCATCATCTATCCACTGAATGAGCTGTTGATGCATGGTGGATGGGATACAGCAATTTGCATGGATCCAATCTCTTCCAAGCAGCAAACTATATGCCCCTTTGCCCTCAATGACGAAGAAAGTTGTGAGCAGAACCTTGGACCCAATCATTAGATCTACATGAACACAGCCCTTGGTGTCTGAAGGATTTCCAGCAAAATCATTCAGAATTATGCTCGTTGGTGTTAAATCTCCAGGGCCCATGCCAAGCTTCCTGAATGTAGTATATGGCATCACATTCACAGCAGCTCCACCATCGACAAACATCTTGGTTAAAGGCTTCCCATTGACAAATCCTTTCAAATATAGTGGCTTCATGTGTCGATTCTGGATTGGCTTTTCAAAGACAGCTTGCTTATTGAGCATCAATTGTGCCATTAGCTGTTCGACTTCATCTATCTCTGACAACGCTTCCTCCTGTACAACTTGATCAGCAGGAGCCATAAATTCATTCGGCAAGAAACATACCATGCATGTAGGAGCCGAATGATCATCTTCTTCAGGTCTGTCCTTTCGACGCCATATTGATTTCATCCTAGGCCTTGCTTGCTTTAATTCTTGATTCCTCAAGCGTTGTACTCTTCTCTTTTGGCTTTTCCTTAAGCCAGGTGGACACCATTGCCCTTCTTGCCAAATATACCCATGATCTTCTTCTTCTTCATGATCAACCCACCTGTGATCAGCATGCCTCTTTCTTGGTTGATCATCAAAACGCCGATCATTACTAAGATGTACTCTGCCAATTCTTTCATGGATAGATCGGCGATTGACAGTATCCTGTCTATATTCATCATGTCTATCGTTGCATTCAGGGCAATTATTCCATGTAGGCAACTTTAAACCCTCGTTCCAGCAATGTCTGAAGAAAGCACAATCCCAATGTGCACGTTCCTGTCCCCGTGCAAATTCTTCTTGTTCTTCTTTGTACCTTTCTTTTTCATATCTACGCCTCTGGTAGCGCTCTTTTTCTTGCTGTCGTTGCCATTTATTGAGAAGAATACGTGAAGTGACTCTAGGCTTAGAGGATTTCCCAATTTCAAATTGACAATTCGGGGCACGAGGATCTTTCTTGTGAATCTGTTCAATCGTGACTTGCCGAGTGGGGTCAACTGAGCCACTTTGTTTTGCCTTTTCTGAAGTTAAAACTTTCATCTTCCCTTTTTCTTCAGGTGCAACAGCATTCACCATGTTGATTGAAAACCCAACCATATTCTGAGGGAACGGATTGCTATCCAATTTCATCTTGTTATCAAACTTCAAGTGTCCTTCTTGTATAGCCTTTTGAATCCTCATTCTAAAGACTCTACATTCATTGATGGAATGAGAGTTTCTGTCGTGGAATCCACAATATTTTTTGTCTCTTACTCCATCCGGCCGAAGCATGGAATGCCCCTCTGGTAACTTGATTCGGCCTTCTTTCACAAGGAAATCAAACAATTTGTCTGCTTTGGTTACATCAAAATCATAAGCACCTTTAGTCTGCTTGACCCACTTTTGATTCACAGTAATCGGCTCTTTGCCCCACACTATTTCTGCTGCAGCCACTTCTTCATTATCTTCATACTCATCCCCTTGATCTGCTCTCTCGAGGAATTGGTTGTAAATGTCGGCCACATCATTTTGTTTGGCAAATCTACCATCCTTCTTGAAGCCATATGCTTGGTTACTCATCAATGCCAATCTGTGTGACAACTGGCCCAGATCTTCAAACTCCATCCCGAATAACTTTTCACGAATTTTCAAGCAATGCAGCAATACCCCATCCAAAGATTTATAATATAAACTTCCATCAAGAAGAACAAATTTTATAGCTGTATATCTGAGCTTTCTAGAGACCTTTTGAGGTGGATCTTTTAAATAATCAGCAATTTCTTTCCTCCAATCATCTTCTGTCAGATTATTCTCACAGGCATAAACATCATTAGCAAATATTTCTTGATTTTTCCTGTAACCCGAAGCACTTTGGGCCAACCTGTTTGCTTCCTCATTTTCCCCTCTAGGAATATGCTGCAAAGTTACTGATGTGGACACCATTGTCCTTCTTGCCAAACATAAGCCTCTTCATAGTAATTCCTCAAGATATCACTTTTGCATTCATATTCACCATTCAATTGTTTTATGACTAATTCTGAATCTCCAAAAGTTTCGACTGCAATGGCCTTTGCTTCTTTCAAATATTGGAGCCCTTTGAGCAATGCCTCATACTCAGCCTGATTGTTAGTAACAGTAGATTGAATGGAAATAGCAAACTCAAATGTCTCTCCTTTGGGTGAAATTAATAAAATACCTGCTCCACCACCTTCGTCACATGAAGATCCATCAAAGAACAACACCCAAGGAGTAATTTCAAACAAATTAATTGATGAATCATGATGTTCAGTAATAAAATCAGCAATAATCTGACCCTTGACAGCCTTTGCCGATTCAAACCTCAATTCAAACTCAGATAAGGCCAAAATCCATTTGCCAATCCTTCCATTCAAAATTGGCATTGACAACATGTGCTTAATTACATCAAATTTTGAATGTACAACGCATAATCTAGTATTGGCCATTTTTCCTCTGTCGGAAATTTTTGTTCTGAAGGCGGCTTCTTCCCGAATGCCGGCTATTTCCATTGTGTCTTAATCAACGATCAATCTCAACGCTAGGATAGTATTTCTTCAAATATCTCCCGTTTATAGCAGCAGTGAATTCTCCTCCCAGTAAAGTTTTCAAAATATATGCATTTCCAGGCACGCATCTAACCACTCTGAAAGGACCTTCCCAATTTGGTGACCACTTACCGAATGTACTGTATTTAGTACCAATCGGCAATATTGCTTTCCAAACTAGATCACCTTCTGCAAATTGCCTGACTTTTACCTTCTTGTTGTAATATTTGGCAACTCGCATCTTATTTTTCTCAATATTTTCCAAGGCTTTGAGACGAATCATATGCAAATCCTCCAATTCATCCATCATCAAGTTACTGTAATCTTTAGAACTTAAATCTTTCTGCAACTGTACTCTCCTTGACTCTGTTTGTAATTCCCATGGCAAAATGGCATGATGTCCATACACTAGTTCATAAGGAGACGTTTTTGTAGCCCCATGAGGAGCCATTCGGTAAGCCCACAATGCTTCATTGAGTACCGAATGCCACCTCCTTGGCTTTTGATCAATTTTCTTCTGTATGATTTTAATCATGATCTTGTTGGAAGCTTCTGCCTGACCATTAGCTTGAGCATAATAAGGAGAAGAATTCAATAATTTGATCCCCATACTTTCAGCAAAATCTCTGAACTCTGAAGATGTAAATTGAGACCCTTGATCTGTGGTAATTGTCTGAGGAATTCCAAATCTGTAAATGATGTGCTCTTTGACAAATTCAATCATATCTTCTGATGCTACCTTTCTCAATGGAATCGCCTCAACCCACTTGGTAAAATAATCTGTTGCTAAAAGTACAAACTTATGCCCCTTGCTCGATGGAGGATTTATTTGGCCAATCAAATCTATTCCCCATCCTCTGAATGGCCATGGCTTGATAATGGGATTCAAAGCCGATGCTGGAACTCTCTGAATGTTTCCAAATTTCTGACAGTCCTGACATCCCTTGTAATATTCAAAGCAATCTTCCAACATTGTCGGCCAATAATAACCAGTTCTTCTAATAACCCACTTCATTCGGTAAGCTGACTGATGTGCTCCACACAATCCATCATGCACCTCGCTCATCAACTTCTTTGCTTCTTCTTGATTTAAGCAACGTAATAATACTCCGTCCAGGGATTTATAATATAAATCTTTATCAAGAAGAACAAACTTTATAGCTTTATACCTGAGTCTTCTAGAAACCTTCTGGGATGGATTCTCCAAATAATCGGCAATTTCTTTCCTCCAATCACCTTCTGCCAAACTACTCCCGAAAGCACAGTCATCAGTAGCAAATACCTCTTGATTTTCTCTGTAACCTGATGCACTTTGAGCCAATCTATTTGCTTCTCCATTATCCCCTCTAGGAATGTGTTGTAGAATTACTGACCGAAAGCTCTTCAATATTTCTTTGCATTCTTCATAGTAATTCCTCAAGATATCACTTTTGCATTCATATTCACCATTCAATTGTTTTATGACCAATTCTGAATCTCCAAAAATTTCAACTGCAATGGCTTTTGCTTCTTTCAAATATTGGAGCCCTCTGAGTAATGCCTCATACTCAGCCTGATTGTTAGTAACAGTAGATTGAATGGGAATAGCAAACTCAAATGTTTCTCCTTTGGGTGAAATTAATAAAATACCTGCTCCACCACCTTTGTCGCATGAAGATCCATCGAAGAATAATACCCAAGGAATAATGTTAAGCAAATTTATTGATGTATCATGATGTTCAGTAATGAAGTCAGCAATAATCTGCCCCTTGACAGCTTTTGCCGATTCAAACCTTAATTCGAATTCAGATAAGGCCAAAATCCATTTGCCAATCCTTCCATTCAAAATTGGCATTGACAACATGTGCTTAATTACATCAAATTTTGAATATACAACGCATTCGGCATTCAATAAATAGTGCCGAAATTTTGTACATGAGTAATAAACACATAAGCAAAGCTTCTCTATAGCCGAATACCTTGTCTCCGGGTCTAGTAACTTTCGGCTAAGGTATGCAACTACTCTTTCCTTCCCTTCAAATTCTTGAATAAGGGCCGATCCAATAGTTTGGGCATCGGCCGCCACGTACAACTTGAAAGGCTTGTTCAATTTTCAGAGGTTTGGTTCCGAACCTTGTGGACGATGGCCTGTCTATTTTGCAATATGCAGATGACACCATCCTTTTTATGGAAAACAATCTAGATGAGGCCAAGAATATGAAGCTCGTGCTTTGCGCTTTTGAGCAGTTGTCGGGCCTTAAGATCAATTTCCATAAAAGTGAAATGTTCTGCTATGGTAACGCCAGGGACCTTGGGAGGGAGTACTCTGAGATCTTTGGGTGTGATACGGGAACTCTCCCTTTTAGATACCTTGGCACTAAAACGACCCAAAAGCCTGCATCTACCGCATGATACCCGGCTCTGTCAAGATCCACACAAAATCAACGAGTTTGAACCCACAACACGTGTCAAAATCAACGTGTCACACAAGCTTTCTTAGCTGAACGATATTTATCTTTTCACCAAATCCGGCCCACATGTCAGCCTCTTCCTGGTGTCAATTTTTGATGTTAACAACTTATACTCGCTGGTGGTCTTGCTGTAGCCCAGGCCGTAGCAGACGTGGTTGTAGCAGGTGCCGGGGTTGTACTCCCGGCCGGCCATCTTCCTCGGCACTCTGCTGTCGGGCAGCGGTAGGAGTGCCCCGGTGGAAGGGTTGCAGACGAAGTGCCCCGCCCCGGCAGGCGGCGGCCAGCATCGGAGGAGGACGAGGCCGTGCAGGGGCTGGGTCACGGGGCTTACGACCGCGCCTTCCGGCAAGACGGCCCCGGCCGCGCACGGGAGCTTCTCGATCTGCCCGCCGGGCTTCCAGGCGCTGAAGAAGTAGCCGGCCGGCGACGGCGAGGACGCCACGTCCGGGGTAAAGAATAGCTTGGGGAGCAGGCCACCGTCGTCGGCGTGGCCAGGAAGGTCATCGGCTGCGGCGGCCCATGGACGCACGGCTGACAGTGAGCGGGAGAGGTAGCGGAACGGCGCGGCGGCCCACCAACTTAGCGTGGCGGTGGCGGGCAGCGTCGTCTCCTCGCGCGGGCGTGTCGCGGGGGCCTCGCCGTCGCTATCCGCCGCATCCATGACCATGAACTGTCTGTGTCGTCGATTCCCCTAAACTTCGAAGAATTATAATTTGAACCGGCCAAGTAACATCGGTTCATATTGAGAGATGCACCTGTTTGTTGATTGATGAGTCGACCGCAGAGTAATGTTTAGGACTCGATCGGACCCTATACCTATACGGAAGGGGAATCGGATTCGGATATACCCATACCGTCCCAGTGATAGGAAACTATGTGGTTGTTCATGCAGGCTTCAATTTTTTAATTAAAAAACAAAGGAGCTGAATAAAACCACCGTAATCGTCCAAATAGCCGGAACTCAAATATATCTTAAATGTAATGTTGTGAATCTATACTATAAAGAGAATGAGATTTGAGAATATTTCTCACCAAGATTAGGCCCACCTAGGGATGAAAGTGGTGTGGATAATTTCCGCGTCCGATCCGATCTAAAACCGAATTTTAGTGATATGGAGAAGAGTTTTGGATATCCGCGTGGATATGGATAATCCGAATCCGATTCTGTGTGGATGCGGAGTAGGATATGGTTTTAATGAAATCCGATGAATATGGACTATCCGATAATTGATCGTGGATTATCCGAAGCTTATAATAGGATATCCGACTAATTTTGTGAGCCTACTATAACAAATATTAAGCCCAACCCACATATATACATAATATTTTAAGCCTACAAACCCTCAGCTATATATATCACACAAAAATACATCACTGAAGTACCACTATCAGTTATTAAGGTTACTTTAGCTGTGTCAAACTATAAAACGGAGTATTTTTCATGTTATATTATTTCTTCGTGGTTTTAATCCGCCTATTTTAATCCGCTTCCGCACCGACTCCGATCCGCTTCCGCACCATCTCCGATATCTGAAAAAATCCATATCCATAGCCGTATTCGAGTAATATCCGCTCCGCTCCACATCCGATAAAAAAAGGTGGATGCGGATATGATAAAGGTATTATCCGCTCCGATCCGATCCGCTTTCATCCCTAGGCCCACCCACCTCACAAAAGTCACAAAAGGACCAACCTGTCAGCAACTAGGACGATGAAAGACGATGAGGGGGAGGGACATTCCCAAGTATTTTTCCCCCAAAACCTCAAAACTTTTTTCACCAACCCATCCCGCAGGTACCCATGCCCACGCCGACCCACGTGTGACGTCCCAAACCAGAAGGTGCGGGCGTCGTAACCCTAAACCCCGCCCCCGCCGCCCCCACACAAATCACCGTGCGGCGCAGGAGCAGCAGCCGCCGCGTGCGCTGCCACCATTCACACCCGTCCGCCGTCGCCTCGCCCAGCCGCCGTTGCCTCGCCCGGCCGCTGCAGCGCTCCGCCTCCTCCTCTCCCTGCGGCGGCGGCGGCGTCCTGCCGAGCGCGGCGGCCCGTTCCCGTGCCATCTTTATAGTATAGGCATTCAGGTATACCATTTACCTCATAATAGTGGTTGACTCCACAAGCATATCAAGGCCTATCTCTCGTTCTCGCAGTGGGTTTCAGGCGTCGTATGTAGGAGAAGATGGCGCTGCCAATCTCCATCGAAGGCATCGAGGCGCGGGCGCGGGAGCTCGGGGTGGACCTCTCCGCCATCGATCTGGACTCCGTCACACTCCCGGCCGGCGAGGACTTCGGCATCCTCAGGTAAGGTATAAGCACGCGCCGCCTCACGCTGTATCCCCATCCGTCAGAAACACTTGCTCATCTCTCTTGTACCATGTGGTGGCATTGGTTGCCCTATTTTTGCTTCATCCATATGCAAGCATCTGCGGTGGGATATTGCAGTTGGGTGCAGCTCAGATTTGATCGATTTTTCTCCGTCGGGATTGATATGCCTCTACTGCTGTTGAACTGTTACCAGAATATACTTTTAGATTTAGTTTTCTGGTGTTAACCTGTTCAGCGTCCACATGACGTGTACGTATACTTGAGTGCAGGCTGGATACATCTCTTCTACTCTCCTATTTTCTAAATTTTGCATTGTTTTTCCCGTATATTCTTCTGCTCCTAAATAAAGTTAAATTTTCAAGCAAAGATTGGGAAACAAGAAATTAGTAGGCCTTTTCCCTGCAGTTTAATGTCAGAGCTGACAGTGTAATATGATGCTTTATTTTCCGGTGACATTTGTCCACTACAACCGACATAAATTTTAACTTCTTTTGATGTTTGTGCATTTCAAGCAGTTGTGGTGATCAGAGATTGCTCCATTAGTAGTATATAAAAAGGAAAAAACATGAACCTAGATGTTACAATGGATGCAAGATTTGTTTCCTGGCATAGTTGAAGGAAAACTAACAAAAAAAATCAAGGCATAATGCTCACCTTCTTAAAACTGAATTACCTAGGTCACCTTGAACCCAGGCTCAATTTCTAAAATGATTACTAAAGTAGAAGTCAAGTTTTACTCGTTGCTTGGTAAAATTTCAAGAGCTGGAAACGAGCCATCACAAGGAACATCGAACAATGCTTGCTTCTATAAAAAAATTGTGTGTTCAAATGCTGAAATCACTCACCACCCAACGAATTCCATGGATCCTTCTTCCCGTTATACCAAGAATTCTTGTATCTCATTGCTCACATCCATCAGATCTGTCATTTCAACTTTTATATTATAAGAAAGTGCAGGAATAAGCTTTAAAAAAGAAATTGCAGGGATAAGTATATATAATTCCAATTACGAAAACGACAGACAAAGAAAAAATTAAACCAACAAACGTACCAACATATATACAAGTTCCTTGTTCCGTGATGGTTCTTAGTAGGCATCCAATTGCAACGAGCCAATTGAGTAACACACTCAGATACCTGTAGGAGTGGGAGCACCGCCGGCGCGGCTGCTGCTCGTGTGCCCCTCGGTGGAGCAGGTGAATGGGGGTGTGGGGTTGGACCCCAAGCCGGCATATGCATAAAAATCAATCTTGGGAATCAAACTCACCTCAGCATGAGCACCGTCGCCATCGTGGATCCACCGCTGTCTTCGGGATCTCTCTACTGGATGTGCCTACTCGTGGAGGCCGTCGCCATGGCACCACCGCCGGGAATCTTTGGCTGAGCACGAGTGATTACTCAAGAAGCAACGCAGGGTATAGAAGAAGCAAAGAAAAAAAGACTTTTTTTTACCATGGCTGCTTTCCGTCGCTGTCCTGGAGGACGAAACAGGGCAGTGAGGCTCGCCGCCGCCGCGAGGAGGAGCCGCCCCACGAGGACCCGCTCGCCGCCGCCGCCGCGCGAGGAGCCGCTCGCCGCCCATGGCCGCCGTGGGTCCCGTCCACCGCGCTCGCCGCCCATGGCCGCCATGGGACCCGTCCACCGCGGTCGCCGCGCGAGGAGCCGCTCGCCGCCCATGGCCGCCGTGGGACTGGGCGAGGCAGAAGGAGGGGCGCGCGCGGGCGAGTAGAGAGGGAGGGGGCGGCGGCAGGGGTGAGGGAAGGGGCGGTGGCGCGGAGGAGCGCCCCACGAGGACCCGCTCGCCGTCGCCGCCGGGACTGGGCGAGGCAGAAGGAAGGGCGCGCGGGCGGAGGTAGAGAGGGAGGGCGGCGGCAGGGGGAGGGGAGGGGCGGTGGCGCCAGGTGGATAGGGGGTGTGGGGTTAGGGTTAGTCGCGTGGTGGGTCCGCGTGGGCATGGTACCTGCGGATGTGTTGGATGAGAAAAGTTTCGAGGTTTTGGGGAAAAAACACTTGCGAATGTCCCTCCCCCTCTCTTTTGTTGTGTTTGTTGTGATTTTGTTGTGATGCTTTTCTTCCAGTGGGTCCTCTGTGAGGGGGTATAGATGGGGGTGGGCTTTTGTTGGTGAGAAATGGTTTCAAATCTAATTAGATAGAATTAGAAAAGAGTGTCAATATTTTAGTAACAAATCAAATTGGGATCAAATAACTAGTTTGTCGCACTTTTAGTTTTAGCACCGAACAAGAGTCTCGTTATCCCAAGGTACCGACCGATTCCCATTCCCAATCCCGCCTAACGCAAACGGTACGGCTAAAACCCTTGGACTAATCCCGACTCTCCCCGCCGCCGTCCTGTCGGCTTACCCCGCACTTCCCCAGTTCCTCTAGCGACGCCGCCGCTCCCTGCAGGCGATGCCGGCGGTGGAGTCGGACTCCCCGGCGATTCGGAAGCTGGGGAGGCTCTTCCGGATCACCGAGGTACACCTCTGGTAAGGCCCCTCTGCCGCTTCTCAGCATAGGGTTTTCGGGCCGGGAGAGGCCCCATCTTCTCAAACGACTCGCTCGCTGCAGGGACGATTCGTATGCAGCCGGAGCCAGCGATGGCCAGAAGCTGGCGCTCGGCGGAGGCTGCTCCCGCGGTACGGTCCTCGCTCCGCTCTCCCCTTGGGTGTAGCTCGCTTTAGGCTCTCTCAGTTTGGGGAGGCGTCTGCTTCCACTGGCACTATCTGAATAACTTCGTCGAGCTACTTATCTGTTGGAATCTGAATTATGTAGAGTCAGAAGGCCCGTCACATGATTTTAAGCTTGCTTAAGAGTCTAGTTAGCACTAGGAAATAGGAGTTAGTTTTTTTTTTGTGGTGCATGCTTTGCGCCAAATAGCGGACAATGCAAAACTCTTTTGGTCACATGCTCTTGAAATATAGGTTTGTTATGACAAAATAGTCGGGGATAGTCCACCCAACAAATAGCCTGCACTGCATCCTAATAAAGGACCAGTTAGTGCAAAACTATTTCTCCTAATTCGACCAGGAAATAAACCTGAACCTAGATTCAGTTTGGTCAGGCTAGAACCATAATAACATCTCTCAAGTGACTGCTCTTGAAGTACTATTTTTTGAAACAGATCGTTGACATGGAAACTTGCTACATCACACTACCTTCTTCTAGCAGCTTGTGTTACCGAACAAATATCGAGAAATTAAGTTGTATCTTTCAAATTATGGATTTATTGGTGATTGGTGAACTAAGCAACACACACACTCCTCTTTTCGATTCTGATATACAGCGTCTCCTCGCGCGGCGGCGGCGGCGAGCGGGTCCTCGTGGGGCGGCTCCTCCTCGCGGCGGCGGCGAGCTTCACTACCCTGTTTCGTCCTCCAGGACAGCGACGGAAAGCAGCCATGGCAAAAAAATAGTCTTTTTTCTTTGCTTCTTCTATACCCTGCGTTGCTTCTTCAGTAATCACTCGTGCTCAGCCAAAGATTCCCGGCGGTGGTGCCATGGCGACGGCCTCCACGAGTAGGCACATCCAGGAGAGAGATCCCGAAGACAGCGGTGGATCCACGACGGCGACGGTGCTCATGCTGAGGTGAGTTTGATTCCCAAGATTGATTTTTATGCATATGCCGGCTTGGGGTCCAACCCTACACCCCTATTCACCTGCTCCACCGAGGGGCACACGAGCAGCAGCCGCCGGTGGTGCTCCCACTCCTGCAGGTATCTGAGTGTGTTACTCAATTGGCTGGTTGCAATTGGATGCCTACTAAGAACCATCACGGAACAAGGAACTTGTATATATGTTGGTACGTTTGTTGGTTTAATTTTTTTCTTTGTCTGTTTTCGTAATTGGAATTATATGTACTTATCCCTGCAATTTCTTTTTTAAAGCTTATTCCTGCACTTTCTTATAATATAAAAGTTGAAATGACAGATCTGATGGATGTGAGCAATGAGATACAAGAATTCTTGGTATAACAGGAAGAAGGATCCGTGGAATTCGTTGGATGGTGAGTTTAATTTTTTTTTCTTCGTCTGTCGTTTTCGTAATTGGAATTATATGTACTTATCCCTGCAATTTCTTTTTTAAAGCTTATTCCTGCACTTTCTTATAATATAAAAGTTGAAATGACAGATCTGATGGATGTGAGCAATGAGATACAAGAATTCTTGGTATAACGGGAAGAAGGATCCATGGAATTCGTTGGGTGGTGAGTGATTTCAGCATTTGAACACACAATTTTTTTATAGAAGCAAGCATTGTTCGATGTTCCTTGTGATGGCTCGTTTCCAGCTCTTGAAATTTTACCAAGCAACGAGTAAAACTTGACTTCTACTTTAGTAATCATTTTAGAAATTGAGCCTGGGTTCAAGGTGACCTAGGTAATTCAGTTTTAAGAAGGTGAGCATTATGCCTTGATTTTTTTTGTTAGTTTTCCTTCAACTATTCCAGGAAACAAATCTTGCATCCATTGTAACATCTAGGTTCATGTTTTTTTTCCTTTTTATATAGCTGGAGATCGGTTTTCTAGAAATTATTGCCTGTCAATCAGGATCCTATCGCTTACAACTACTTCCATAACATGGCTATTGAGTTTGTGAGCTGAATCATATGTCAAAGTGTCTTTAGTTCACAATTATCTTGAACGAAATCCAGATAGCATGGTGTTTTGCATACAGGGAGAACGATATCAAGGACGCGACACATGAAGCAAAACAGGAACCAGGGGAGGATCACAAGATCGAGGTCCAATTTCACAACCTGAACATCGAGTTATCCAGGTATATGATTCACCATATGAAGGCATTCATGGAATTTAGTCTGTCGCTTTTTTCCTTGACCAAATCGAGTAAATCTGATGCATAGTTGCCGTTGCCGAGGCCTGGCCGTGCATATGAGCGAATTACCTGTCTAATACCGGCATTGTGCACGAATTAATTACTCTAATATAGTGACTACAAAATGGTTTTGTCTTGCTGTATAATAATGTTGTTCGACCCTAACATCTTGCTAAGATCAACACCATGCTTTATGTTTTGAATTGTAACTTTTCGAATGTCGTAGCAACGCATGAGGTGTCATGTATTCACTAAAAAAAATTTAGCTCACCCATGTAATCTATTGGTGTTAATTTTACTATTCATTCCGATAATGGTTCCATTCGTTGTTGTGCCATGCTGAGGTTGCAATTTTTTGTGATATTTATTCCTATTTACCAAATAAGTAGTCTGAACCAGCATAACCAGTATATTATCTTGAAAGTTTTTTTTAACTCTGCACTGCACTACTCTTAAACATGTACTGCTGCTCTTAATTTGAATGGCACTGCTTGTGACCTAACCATACATCAAATCCCATCAAGGCACAACTATCAGAACCTTGAAGGGGTGTTCTTAGGTGCCTCTTGTTTTGTGCCTTGTGACAGGTTGTTGTGCTTCAATTGAATGGCATTGAGCGGGAGTCAGTTCATGTACTCAATGGTGGAGCAGCCAGCAGTAGAAGCTGCAAGTGGACAAGACAAAGGTCATCGATAATAGCTTAAGTAAGATGGATCCTTCCTTCTCTCCCATCCAATATCATTGCCCTCTGTAGTGCTTCTGTTTGTTCTTATAATTTTTCAACAAATTCTTGAAGCATAGTTTTTTAGGGCTGTAGTGTAGGCCACCCGTTTGACAAAATGTCTAGGAAGAAATCTACTGAATAAAAAAGATTGTTGTTGGAGCATAAAAGATTTAGTGGAAATTTTTTCTATATATTTTTTTGATAGCTTAATTATGTTATATGTTCTAGGATACAAGCCGTGGCCATATGCAAAGAAATGACGGATGGAGAAGGCGGCGATGGCGCCCAGTGAACCTGAATATGATTTCTGAATTTTCTATTACCGCACATGCTTATGTAGTGATTAGTTTTAGTAGGAACAACCAATCAAGCTTTTGATGGGGTCTTCATCTCTGTTTTTAGTATAATTGTTGGGGACATGCCAAATAGCACCTTTTTCCATTTTAGCAACAGGTTCCCAGTTTCCCAGTTGTTGTACTAGCTTCATAATTTGTAGCTCACTTTTTTTTCATGTTTGGTTAAAAGGACATTGCTGAGTACCAGTAAGTGTGCTTTCTCTCGAATCATTTTGAAAAATTACTTTTTTTCTTCATAGAAAGTGTTTGATGAAAATAGAATGCTCATTAAGGTTTTACTTCTTGCCTGCCATTAAGGGGGTTTTAAGATTTTTTACACTTTTTATACAGAGCTCAAATTTTCTGCCACTAACCAACCCTTTTGATTGCATATGCCTACAGTCCTACACTTAGGTCTATATTTTTGTAGTTTAGTGTAACAGCTAATAAATGGTAGTTCTGGCAAGATTAGAGAAATTCTAATTAGAGTTCAGTTAGAAATACCAGCATGCTTGTTACTCAGGTATTTATTTGCAATATAAATATAGGATTCAGAAGTACTGATCATTGTTTATCTAATAGGAATGAATTGGATGTTGTAACTGCACTCTCTTTTCTACAGAATTATGGTCTTATAGGCTCTATATTTTTCTGGATATGCTACATTGTTAGCAATTTTCTACAAGTGAAGTTCAATATGAATGTTGAGTGCCAACCATGCTATCATAGCTTAAAGTGGTATTATCATAACTGTATTAAGGCCTTGCAGCTACCATCATGAACGAAATTAAAAAGATTAGGGTTGGATTAGAAGTTCTCTTGTTGGCTGACAGAACACAAAAGTCTCCACAAATGCCTGTCATTTACAGGCTGCTGTAGATTTTAGTCAGGCAATGCAAAGGGCAGAGCCTTTTCTCTAGCTTTTTTTTAGTCAGTTATTTCTCTTAGAGTAGCTTATTAGTTTTCGAGGCATAGAAAACAGACATGCCTATTTTTGAATCCCAAAATAATTTGGCAATTATATGTATTTTTGAAAACAGACATATGATGTGTTGGCAAAAAGAAGATATGTAGTTAGGTGCCTCCGCTATGTTTCGTTTTTATCTAATATGCTTTCTTTCATGTTTCAGGGGTGATCTGTATGTTTCGCCAATTCACTTGCTAACTTAGACATGTGTGCTACAGCTTACAAATTCAGATGGTCAACAAAGTTGCGAAATATGACCTCAACCATCCAACTTCTATGTCATTTTCTTGTTTTGGTTTTCCTCTGCCAGTTTCCATAATTCTATAGAGCCCTGTTCCTGTCATATATAGAGTGTTTTGTGATTGTTAGCTGTCTGGATCAGAAAAGCTTGTGTAAAAATATACCGCAGCAAAACCTTTTGCTTTCAGTGTGTTGCAATGGTTTATTGAGCATGAAATTTATAGAACTTGTACCGTGTGTCTTACAAATTGAACATTTTGTTTAAATTACAAATAACTTTCTATTGAATTTAAGATTTTTTTTCATGCCCTTTCTAAAACACGTGCCTGTGGCACGTGCATACCAACTATAAAATAAAAAAGTAATCAAACTTAAAAAACTCAATTCCTGATCTCCTTTATCAACTTCATCATCAATAGAACATTTTAAGCCTGAAATGAAGCGGTCTCAGGTAGCTTCTCCCAATCCAATATTCCAATTCCAATTAATAAAAACCTGCAACAGCTACGTCGCATGGGTACCATTTCGCAATGCCAACGACAACTTCAACTTAAATATATTCAAATTGATGGAATCTCCTTATTTGATGAACCGCTTCGTAGCTATGAACATGTTACCAACTTACCATTACATGAGATGTTACGAGGTATCTGCATGCTGGGCATGGGCACAGTTGATACATCGACATATTCCAACCAAATGAAAATGGACTGAGCATCCTTTATTCTCAAATAAGAGTACCATCCAACAACAGTGGATGAGCAAGAGCACATCTAGGAGTAGGAGGGCGGGCTTACGTTATCGAGAAGCCAGTTTTATTAACCAAAGAATATAATTACATGTGAAAGAAAATCCTGTGGGCCGGGCATATTTACAGGCAATGTACACGATCAGAACCATCAGATGCAGTCTCATAAGAATCTAACCATCAATGATCATCTAATGTAGTCAAAAGAACAAGGCCACCTTATCTCTCAAGCTGCTCTTTTTCTTTGTTATTACAGGTTCCCCCAGCTTTGGCAATTCGCTACGCCAGTCTTTCTTCTCTGGCACATGATTCATAGCCGTATTCATTGATCCTAACGACATGGATTTCTTCACAGGTTCCCCCAGCTTTGGCAGCTCGCTATGGCAGTCTTCCTTCTCTGGCAAATGATTTATAGTCGGAGTCATTGATCCTAATGGCATGCATTTCTTCACTGGGTCCCCCAGCTTTGGCACTTCGCTATGCCAGCCTGTCTCCATAGTCCTATTTACTGATTCTACAGGCTCATATTTTTTTGCATTGCCAGCAGGCTTACTCCACAGATGACCAAGAAACAGGTTTAGCATATCCTGAGCAACATCTTCTGTCGTTTCCAAGCTTGATGGACATGGCAGCTCTTGATGGCTCTTGTTCTCGTCTCCTCTATGCTCACTTGATCTTGTATTTCTTGCGACTGTTGTGCACTGAAACAATCCCTCCTTGACTGGTGGAGCATTGACTACTGATACTCCTGTATCTGGCTCAGTGGAAATTGTTGGACATGGGAAATGCTCTTTGTGTCTAGTACTCTTCACGGCTTCAAGTTCATGCTGCTCCTTATCAAAATTTACATACTGTAAAATGAAAGTGTATCAATATATGGCTGCATGTGCAGAGTTCTTCCAATTAAACTTCCATCAGGATACCCAATTAACGAGACTAACGTAAAATGGAGGTGATAAGTGGAACTCATGTAAGAAAATCCAGTGCAAAGTCTGAAGTCTGTGATCAACATAAGCTTCACTACTTCAGTTTTTAAGATTAGTTAAAATGCCATATTATGCTAAGCCACATGATGACTACTATTAGGAGTTTAGGCTGCACTGAAAAAATGGGTTTGGCCACAATTGCTGATACTTGTGTAGCATGCACAAACGCCGCAAGATAAATAAATCAAGTTCTTCAAAATTCAAATAAAACTTCCATCAGGAATCAGAATTACCAATTTATGAGACATATAGATGGAGACGAGAAGTGGAGAAGGGTTGGGTAAACTACTGAGCAGAGTCCTATCACCTAGTAATTTCCATCATCAACATTTTAAAAATAGCACACTTTTAAGCTTTTAGTTCTTGCAGAGAAGTTAGAAGCCATGTTATGCTCCTTTAAGCCATGTCTCTCTCTGGACATATGCTAGGATTACACGAGTACATCTACAATGCGCATACTTGTGTCTGGGAGTTGCATACAAGAAAGTTATAATATGCTAGACAAATTAGGTCACTTTCTCATTTCAAATGCAACCAGACCACAACTTTATCCAATTCTGGTATGAATCATATGCACTGCCATTTTCTCCATGAATATGACAACAGGGAAAATTTCCAATGATCCTATCAACCAGTCAACCTTCCTGGAACGAGTATAAGCTTCTTCAACTTGAAATTCTTACAACAAAACTATACCCATGTTAGGTATAGACAGTGTTATCTTAAACACAAAATGGTAAACAGTCGGACACCTATGGCTTAGTCGATTATCAGGCTAAACGGATAATTAAATGGAAACGACTAGCTAGTGAATAGTGTTTAAATGGGCTAAAGATTAAGCGAACAGTGGGTATAGAAACAGCAAGGTTTAATTAAGGGTAACATTAGGTACTTGTTAGGCAACTCAAGAATGCTCGAGTAAAATAATTTCCTTGTGATCACATTGATGTTAATGCACATAACAACTCTCATCCTAGGTCAATGATCAAATGCATATCGACAATACCAGTAACTAATTTTAAATCAGAGACCCTCTGCTCAAGCAACAGGATCAAATATGTTAAATAGTCATCATATTTTTGCCAAATCAAAGAGAGCCATCATATAACAACACCCATAAAGTTGTAAGTATGAATTAGTGACATATAAATTGCTGTTTACCTCTTCAGCTATGCTCACAAGGTCCTCCACAGTAAGTTCTATGTCATCATCAATTGATACTGGTGATGATGCTTCTGATTTGACGTTCTCCAGTTTCCGTTTCCTGCTATTCTTCAGAGCAGCTCCTTCGCTCACTTTTCTTTCTTTCTTAATCGTTACATCCCTAATTTGTTCAACTTCATCTTGGACCCTCTTTCTTCTGGTCTTTTCTCTACCCTCACATCGCTGTAACCCTACAAGCTCACTAGCACCCTCTGAATCCACATTTTTTAACCGCCTTCCCGACTTCCTTTTGATAGGAATGGCCTGACCCACAACCTCTATTTTCACACTAGATTCCAATGCCTGCTTATTCTGATCTTCGGTCTTTGGCACTTCATTAACTGAGCATGCTTTTAGCATCCATGCTGGGAGACTGCGTTTATTCTCAGCATGCGAAACAGAACATGCTTGCGCCATGTTCTGAGACCGAACGAATGTAAACGAACCACAATCAATGAGATTCAACTGCAAAACGAGACATTACTACCAAATCACAGACTCAGTCTTGCAAACAGTGAACAATGATGCAAAACCATCAGCCACCTGCGCACATCACAAGAAATAGAGCATGATTACTTATGAATCCGGTTCCTCCATTATGTAAATCCGAGTCAAAACACGGAATTGATTGACTTCGTGATAACATAGGCCATCTCTCCCATGATGACCAAATAACTTGGTTTAGTTTTGATTTTTAAAAAAGGAGGAATTTTTTCAATCATCCAAATCAATTTAGCAAGATCTAAACATGAATTTTGTACTACGGCGGCAGTGAGTACTAGTACTGCAAACAAAGGAATAAAAATCGGGGAAAGAAACCCTAGCCCCACCAATCCGACAACAACACCACAAGAACCACCAGCACCACGGGCCATGGCTGATCCAAGCCACACACGACAGAGCCACTACTGTGTGCTCACCCGGAATCGAGATTTCTCCGCGGCAGGTAGAGAAGAGAGAAGCGAGGAGAAGAGAGGTGCGGGTAGGGTGGGGTCATGGCCGAGATACCTCAACGTAGCGGCGCCGGAGAAAGCTATAAAGTTGCCCTTTTTAGGCACTCTAGATGCCGACTCTGAACTCTCTTCAGATCAGATCAGTACGGAGCCTGGAGGGGGCAGTCCGGCGAAGGCCGGCACCGGCGGCGAGCAAGAAGAGTAAACGGAGGAGAAGGGACTGGAAATTCGGAAGGGATGTTTCTCAGATCCTTTTCTTCCTTGTAATCAGAAGATTTTGAAAAGGATGTGGGCCGAAATGTGTAGGCAAGGCGAGCCCTTATATGGACGTGAAGGAAAAGGTGGAAAGAACCGAGGGAAGCCAGAAGACGCGGCTTAGGCCCATCAAGACCGCCTCAGCGTCGCCCGCCCGCCATCCACCCCCGCCGCACGCCTCCGCCCTTTCTAACCCAGTGGGCTCGCCGCCCCCGCGCTGTCGGTCCCTGTCCACCGCTTGTCCGTCCCCGCCCGGTCGGCGGTGCTCCCGCGCCGCCTCGCCTCCGCCGCCGG
>OAMR01000594.1:482587-497843 GCA_900205405.1 Echinochloa crus-galli | reverse complement strand
GCGCCCGCCAGGCGCGACGCCCCGCCACTTCGCCAGGGTGGGCGCCAGCATCACCGGGGCGAGGCCGGTGATCACGGCTCACTGCATGGTGGCCCTGCGCAGCGCGGCTCGCGCCGGGACCCCGGCCCATCCCGCCGGGACCTGCCCCAGGGGCCCTCGGGCGACGCCTCTCCGCCGTCGCCGCCGTCGCCACCGCCGCGGCCTCCCTCTCCGCCGGAGGACGTCAACATGGAAGGGGCCTTCTCCGACGACGAGCTGCCACAGGGGCATTTCGCGAGCCGGCCTGAGCACGAGGTCTACTTCCTCTCCCGCACTCCGGAGATGGACGCCGAGGAGGAGCGCCTTCGTTTCGCCCTGCTGGCGACCGCGCCGGCAGGCTTCCGAAACCTCTCCGCTGAGGGGATGCGCAGGGCTGTTGCCGACATTCAAGGCATCGGCGATGAGGCTTTCTCGGTGCGCCGCTTCGCGCCGGAGAACTTCCTCGTGGTGTTCGGGTCGCAGCGTGCGCGGGACTGCGCGCTGCGGGCCGGATCCGTCGTGGTGACAGGCGTCCGGCTCTCCTTCCGGCCATGGACGCGCCTCGTCCGGGGCTCCATTGTGCGGATGCAATTCCGCGTCGCGATCGAGATCGAAGGGGTTCCAGCCCACGCCTGGGGTATGCGCACTGCTAGGAAGATCCTATCTTCCTCGTGCTGGATCGAGCGACTTGAACCCGCGACGGAGGACCACTCCGACATGACGGTGATGGTCCTCACCGCGTGGACGGACAAGCCCAGTCGAATCCCTCGCGCGATGTCCCTGTTCATCGCCGAGCACGAATCGCCGGTCACCCACGACGACCCCGACATGCGGCGCATCTTCGCCAACGTCAGGCCTTACCTCCGAGAGTAGCAAGTACTCAAGTATGAAGCCATCATTCACCTGAAGAACATCGCTGATTTCAGTTCGCGGACGCCGTCCCCTGGGCCGTCTCCGCCTTCCAGCGATGGAGACTCCGGCCACGACGGGGACATGGACAGGGACTACAGCGAGCCGGGGCAGGGGCCTCGCCTGCAAGGATTCCGATGCTACCCAGGCCTACCGGACGGGCAGCTGCCCCAGGCCGCTGATGGCGGGGCGCAGCCTGGTTTCCGGCACGGCGTCGCTGAGGGGGCGTTGCGCGACATGCCGGCGCCCCTGCCGGCGGCCGCCCCTGAGCCGGACTCTCGAGCCGGGGACCGGTGCGCAGCTGTGAGGACGCCACCGCCTCCGGCTTGCCTCGGGACCGGCGTCGTCCCCGGGTTGAGCGCCGGGACGGCTGGCCCCAGTTCGCCGGCCGTCGCGACAGACGGTGCGCCTCGCCGCCCGGTGGAGGACTTACCGGCGGACGCGTGCGGAGACGCACAAACGACGGAGGATGATGACACGGCGGCGATGGAAGCGGCGCCGGCGGCGGCTGAGCCGGCCGGAGAGGCGGCGGAGCCGGCAACCCCGGTGGGCCCACATGGCGGCGTGGACGGGTCAAAGGTGATGGTCGTGGGGGCACCTGACGTCCCGACGTTGGACGCATCCCTGCGGCCAACGGCTGCGCAGGCCACAGCCGGGGCGGGGGACCAGTCCCCGCCTGTCGCGGTCTGCGGCGGCGAAAGGCCTGATAAAGCTGTCTTGCCCGTTCCGGAAAGCAGCGTTGTCGAGGCGGCTGCAGGATCAGCTGGCTACGAGCTGGTCCCCTTCGAAGCGCAACAACCTCCTCGCGCCAAGGACGACTGCCCCACTAGGGATCCGAGGCAGTTTGAATGGAAGACACAAACGCCAAGAGGGATCACGACGCTGTTCAGGGAAGAGACAGTCCTCAAGACCTACAAGCGCAGAGGCCGGGCTACCGGCGCGGTCGGGGTGGACCCAGCTGGACCGGCCGAGGGTTCTGCGGGGCCGGGATCCGCTGCTTCACCGGTCCAGGCGGGACCGGTTCGAGAGGCGGCTCTCGATGGTCTGGAGGCAGTGACCCCTCTAAAGAGAAGGCCTGATGGGCCGCTGCCGGCCCATGAGGCGAAGGCCCATGACCCCTCGGCACGCGGCCCGACTGGGCCGGGGGTGAGCGCATCGGGGCCTGGTAAGCGGAGCAGGAAGACTAAACCCAAGAGCCTCCCGGCTGAGCCAAGTTTGGAGGAAGCCCAGGCCGCCGCCATGGCTTTCCTTGCCAGTGTGAGCCAGGCGTTCCAGGTACCTTTGGCCAACCCACCTGATCGGAGAGGGAGGTCTGGGGAGCCCTCGACACCCGCACCTCGCCGGAGTGGTCGCCTGGCAAGCCAAGCTTTCAATTCAGCGGTGCGGCCATCGAAGAAGGGGGAGGTCCTTGTCATGCGCCGGATGGGCGAGCGCTTGCAGGACGACGAAGCGGGCACCAGGAAACTGGAAGAGGTCTTCCATGGGCCTCTTGATGCTGCCCACTTCGCCGCCATCCGCGACATTCTCCCAGCAGCCCGTGCGCTCTCCGACGCACAGCTGCTGGCGGCGGCGGCTCAGGCCACCGCGATCGCGGCATGTTGAGGCAACCACCGTGCCTCCAGGTTGTTCCCTTCCATGGATACACAAAACTACAACATTCTGGTCTGGAACGTGCGCGGCTTGAACGCCAGATGCCGGCGCGATAATTTGCGTTCCGTTGTGTCTACTTGTAATGCTTCGATTGTCTGCGTCCAAGAGACGAAGTTGACTGTAATTTCTCCATTCCTCATTAACGAGATGCTCGGAACGCGGTTCGCGAGTTTTGCTTACTTGCCATCGGTGGGAACTTGTGGTGGCGTCCTGGTGGCTTGTCGAGGCCCCGACGTATCCTGTGATGTTGTGTATACAGGGAGTTTTTCTGTCACAGTGAAAATCTCGGTGGCTCACATGCAGCAGCCTTGGTGGCTCACTGGGGTTTATGGGCCTCAAGCCGACGAGGACAAGGTTGCGTTCCTGGAGGAACTACGCTCTGCCCGGGGAATTCTTGCAGGGCCATGGATGATCGCGGGTGACTTTAACCTCATACTGGAAGCGGCTGACAAGAATAACCAGAACATCAACCGCAGGAACATGGGGCGTTTCCGTCGTTTCGTGGAGGACCTGGAACTTAAAGACATGCATCTACATGGCCGGCGCTACACCTGGAGCAATGGTTGGGCTCATCCAACACTGGAGAAGATCGACCGTGTGCTCATCACCGTCGACTGGGACCTCCTGCACCCAGGTTCCCTGCTGCAAGCACTGTCAAGTGACATGTCGGACCACTGTCCACTGCATTTGGCGACAAATGCCGGCTTCGCTCCCAAGCGCCGCTTCCACTTCGAAAATTACTGGATCAAGATGCCAGGCTACATCGAGGCAGTGAAGAGGGGATGGCAGTGCACTGATGCGATCCGCGACCCTTTCGGACGCCTTGACCGCCTGCTGCGCAACACGTCGCGGGAGCTGCAGAGCTGGAGCCAGAGATTGATTGGCCAAGTCAAGGAGCAGATTCTAATGACCAAGGAGATTATCTTACAGCTCGACCGGGCCCAGGAGCGTCGGCCCCTCTCGCCGGAGGAGCACCAGTTGCGGAAGGACTTGAAGATCAAGTGCCTGGGCCTGGCTTCGCTCGAGCGAACCATGGCGCGAATGCGGTCGCGCATCACCTACCTGCGGGATGGCGACGCCAACACCAAGCTGTTCCACTTGCAATGCAGCCAACGCGCCAGGCGCAAGCACATTGCTCGGTTGGAGAACGCGCAGGGGTCAGCTTTCACCCACGAGGAAAAAGACCGGATGCTAGAAGAGCACTTCATGGCAATCATGGGAACGGCCGGGCAGCGCACTGCGGCGATTGATTTCGCTGCCCTCGGGGTACAGCCTCTCCTTCTGGGCCAACTGGAGTACCCCTTCACCGAAGAGGAAATCTGGAGCACAATCACATCGCTGCCGAACGAGAAGGCACCGGGGCCGGACGGCTTCACTGCCGAGTTCTACAGGTCAGCGTGGCAGGTGATCAAGCCAGACATAGTGGCTGCCTTTGGGGCCATTTACAGAACGAACCATGGTCAATTGCACAAACTCAATGGCGCCCTGCTTACTCTACTGCCGAAAGGACCGGAACCAAAAGGCCCAGGGGACTACCGGTCGATCAGTCTAATCCATAGCTTCGCCAAATTGGCAGCCAAGCTGCTGGCCAACCGGCTTGCGCCCGAGCTCCACAGATTGGTGGACGTGAACCAGAGCGCGTTCGTCCAGAAGCGCTCGATCCATGATAACTTCAAGTTCGTGGAACTGGCAGCCAAGACCCTCCACAGGAAGAAGAAGGCCTCCCTGCTTATTAAGCTTGACATCTCAAAGGCTTTTGACACGGTGGAATGGCCCTTCCTCCTCCAAGTCCTGGAAAGTTTCGGCTTTGGACAACGATGGCGTGATTGGATCGCGCTGTTGGTATCCACGGCCTCTACCAGGGTGTTGCTCAATGGACAACCGGGCAGGGTGATTAAGAACGCCAGGGGATTGCGCCAAGGTGACCCGTTGTCGCCTATGCTATTCATCATCCTCATGGAAGTCCTTCATCGGCTCTTCAAGCAGGCCGCAGCCTCGGGAGTGCTTGCCCCCCCTGCGAGCCCAGGTATCCATCACCAATGCTCGCTGTATGCCGATGACGTGGTGTTGTTCATCACGCCAACAGCGCAAGACCTCACCACGGCCAAGGAAATCATGGAGTTTTTCGGAGCCTGCTCGGGACTGCGCACCAACCTGAGGAAAAGCCAGATTGTGCCCATCGCCTGCTCGGAAGAAGAAATTAACTTGACTCGGGACTTGTTTCCTGCCCAGCTATCAGAGTTCCCTATCCAGTATCTTGGCCTCCCCCTCTCTGTTGGTCGACTTCGGAAAGCCCATTTCCAGCCGATTGTGGACAAGGTGAGCGCATGCCTGCCAACCTGGAAGGCGTCGTTGATGAACAAGGCCGGAAGACTCACCTTTGTCAAGTCGGTTATGTCGGCCAAGGTCACTCACACAATCATCTCTCTCAAGATCCCTGATTGGGTTTTCAAGGAGATTGATAAGCGGAGGAGGGGGTTTCTCTGGGCGGGAAAGGAAAGAGCCCTGGGAGGCCAGTGCTTAATGGCATGGCCAGCAGTGTGCCGGCCACAAGAGTATGGCGGTCTTGGAGTCCCTGATTTGAGGGTGGCGGCTTTTGCTTTGCGTCTCCGATGGCTGTGGCTGCAGCGTACTGACGCGTCAAGGCCATGGAGATACCTCGACTTGGATTTCGGTCAAGATGAAGCGGTGCAAAACATGTTCAATGCTTCAATGGAGATCACACTGGGGGATGGGTGCTTGGCTTGCGGACCTAGATGAGACCTCAGAAAAGTTGATGCACATACTCCGCAAGGTCAGCTTACAGGGCCTTCTTTGAGGGAACCACGCGTTTTGCCGGAGCCAGACCGATCTGGAGAGCATGGGCGCCACTTAAGGTGAAATTCTTCATGTGGCTTGCGGTGCATGAACGAATTTGGACAGCCGATCGTCGCCTCAGACATGGTTTGCAAGCCACTGCTAACTGCACCCTCTGTGAACAAGAGCTGGAAACTCCGGATCATCTACTCGTCAGCTGCAGTTACACAAAGCAAGTTTGGCATGCAATCCTCACAATGGTCGGCAGGCCAAGACAACCACAACCAGACCAGGGCTGCAAAACTCTTGAACGGTGGTTGAACCTCCGGGCAACCTTCACCGGGAAGCAGAGGAAAGGAGTGGACTCGGCCTTCATGCTAGTATCATGGTGCACATGGAAAGAGCGGAACGGCCGGGTGTTCGACAGCTCACCAGGAAGGCAACCCGGGCAGCTGGTCGAACACATTCTTCAGGAGGGCCATCTGTGGATGCTGGCCGGGGCATCAAACCTGGGGTTGTTTGGCTGGCCGGCCGGCCCCTGCCACCGTAGGGCCAAGGCTTCGGATCTCCTAGTCCGTAGTGCAGCGACTAGTTAGCTAGTTAGCTTCCTTTGGTTGTTTTCGTTAGCCGTATAATCGCTCTCGTGTAAACCGTGCCGAAATGCGTGCGCCCAAGCGGCCCGCGTTGTAACAAATTTCTTTTCTTCTTAATGCAAAGATACGCATCTCTCTTCTCGAAAAAAAAAGATCGCGCGGCCTCGACGAGCTCTGACGCGCCAAGTATGGACATGATATCACGGAGCGGGCCGGCTGTTGCATGCACACGCGCTAGCGTGTCCTTTTCTTTTTTTCCCAAGCTGGTGACCGTGCAACCGAAATTGTGCGTTGTAGTTTTGGACTTTTGGCTTCAGAAATGAGCTGGAGGATATATATATATGGTTCTGTACCAGTACAGATTGAGGAGTCCTGAGTAAAGCATAGTACTATTGAGGTATTATTTTAGCTTACGAAACAGCATTATTGTAGCTTTAAAAAGCAGTCTATGGAGTTTGGCACATCCTGCTCAAAGCTTTGCCGATCAGTAGTACTAGGGCACTGCTGCATATCTCAGAGACATCATTTGCGCTGCTCGGGCACGGCACAGCACAGCCGGTTGCTTCGAAGTCGTTGGATCGATCTATGTAATCAGCCCATTGATTGCTCCATTTTTGCAACTCCAAGTAGGAGCACATCATTGCCGTGCTTGGTTTCTCATCTGCATTGTGTGTGCACAGTAATTGTGTTTGGCTCATTGCGCCGCATTCCTAAGGGGCTGTTTGGATCTATAGCCAAATGGCAAATGCAAAAATTTTACCACTTTTTTGCCATTTACCTCCAAACACCTCAATGGCAAAAGGGCAAATAAAAAATGAAATGGCAAAAATCTTTTGGCTCAACATTGGGACAAACTTGGGCAAAAAGGCAAAACTTTTACCATTTGTCTCCAAACACCCCATGGCAAAAGGAGAGAGAATATGATTTAAATGGGTTTTTGCTAAAAGTTTTGTCATTGAATCCAAACACCCCTAATGGCAAAAAAAATTTCATCTTTTTTAAGGGTAAAAGTTTTACTCTTTTTTACTCTTGCCATAGAGATCCAAGAAGCCCCTAAATCCTAACAGTAGTAACAGTCCTCTACGATCGAGTCAGAACCAGAGGGCCAAGGAGCATGCATGATGATCAGTCAATTCAGTTCATGCCAACAAAGACAGATGCCGTGCCATCCAGATCACGGTCTAATTCCCATATCAAGGGGGTGTCTAGTCCTGAAAAAAGGTAGTCACATCGGATACTGTAGTACTTTTCGTTTGTTTGTGGTAAACATCGTCCTACCATGATCTAACTAGACTTAAAAGATTCGTCTCGTCGTGTACATCAAAACCATGTAACTAGTTTTTTATTTACCCACGTTTAGTACTCCATGCATGAGGAGAAATATTTAATGTGATAGGTGAATAGTGAAGTTTGGAGAGAGAATTTTTAAAAGTTTGATGATGTGACCGGGAACTGGCCCAAGTTATCAACACTGTGCCTATCCTTAGTTGTTGTTGACTTTACATAGGCGGCATCAAGGAGTGAAGTCACGCGCGACAATGCCATGGCTTGGCAGTAATCATAGTCCCATTCGCTCCTCCTTACAAGCTGAGCAATGGCATGCCATTTCAAGTGGAGGTTCCAGGTGACTCGCGAGCGAGGGAACCGCACGGAACGAGAAAAGCGGATCGGCCCCCGCGTCGCCGCCACAGCTCATCTGTCAGGGTACCGTAGTGATGTCAAACGTGACAATATCCCGCTCGTGTTTCCAGCATTGTGCACAGAAGTGAAGTCCATTTACAGAAGCAGAAATTTTGAGCGAGTTCCAAAATGTCCGGACTACTGAGTATATGGGACATTATGGAATTGCTAGTACAAAACGTGCTCATAATTGAGATAATCCTTGCACGAGACAATTGCAATTGCAGCAGTATCTAATTTCTGGGCACGCTAATCAAATTTTTAGCGAGAGTGGCCGTGTTTCTTTGCCTTCAGAAGCGACAAGAGGAATTCCACGGCGACCTGCAGTGGACCGCAGCAGGATATACTGGGTCCCCACCACCTGGCCCTCCGTTATTTATACCTCCTCGAACCAATCACCTTCTCCTTCCACACTTCCCAATCCAAGCCATACCAATCCCCAATCACAACGCGCCGGCGGCCCAAACCCCAAACCTCGACGACGACGCCGCCGGCGATGGGGCCTTCTCGCCTCCTCGTGCACCTCCCCGGCCTTCGCGATGGCGCAGTGCCTCCCGTACGTCGCGGGCTCAGACTGCGTCGCCTGCTTCGACGCGGCCGCCGCGTGCCTCCGCCATGCATGCGGCGCCGCCAATGGCGGCCGCGCCATCCTCGACGGCTGCATCATCCGCAATGAGGGCACGGCCTTTTTCGACTAGGCCACGCTCCCGGGCAACACGCAGCTCTGCAACGGCTCCGCCGTGGGCGCCGTCGGCTTCGCGGCCGCGGCGCGGGCGCTGGTCGCCGACCTCGCCGCGGCGGTGCCTCGCGCCCCGGGCCTCGCCGCCGCGGCCACGAGCGGCGGCGTGTACGCCGCGGCGCAGTGCGTGGAGACGGTCGGGGAAGGCGGCTGCGCGCAGTGCCTCGAGGTGGCGGTGGGGAACATCGATGGGTGCCCGCCCAACTCCGATGGCCGCGCCGTGGACGCCGGCTGCTACATGAGATACTCGGACAAGCCGTTCTTCCCGGCGAACGAGACCGTGGACCTCGCCGTATACTTGCGTTCCGGTGAGTCCTCCTTTGCTACGTACCATGGTGTGTTTGTGTGTTTTTTCTTGGGTTCTCAACCAAGGCTTCCATGTTGTGGATGGCGGCTGCTGCGGAAGTATTTCGAGAAGTTTCTGAAGTTTAGTCTTAGACCCGTGCCATGTGCCCGGTGCCCCCATGTTTCTCACTCGCACGGGCAATATGGATTAAGAAACCAATCCCCGAAGACTCATTTCTGATCTAGATTGCCGTTAAAATTTGGGCTCTGACATTAACAATGCAGCAGATCAATTCTACAAATCAGTTATACTGCTTTTGTTGAATGTGCATTTCATCCGTGAGGCAAAATATACATTAATTAGACACCTAAGACAGAATGGTCACAATGGTGGATGCGGTGCATGCCCTTGGATTTCTTGATCATACCTTTGTACATTACAGGAAATCCAATCTCAGGAGATTTTTGGTGTTTTCTATTTTGCTTAAGGGGGTGGTTTTCATTGAAGTTAAATTGCAGTGAGGATTCAATAGAAAGTAACGATGAGTTCCCCAAATGGAGCCGATGATTTTCTTTTCCAGTTTAGAATTCTCAATGCATGGTTGCTTGCAGGGAAACCAAGTCGGAGAGGAGCCATCATAGGAGGCATTCTGGGAGGTGTAGCCTTCTTGTTTCTTGTTGGGCTGTTGACTTTCTTATTGATATGGCGATCTAGAAAGCTAAAGCCTCGGAGAGGTAAATGTTGTGAAGTATAGCATTTATCAAACTCAGTATTTCCACATGTTGTCATTTTTGCATGAAACTCCCTTACGGGGTAATCAAGTAAAATAGTAAACTATCACATGCAAATGTTCCTTTCACAAGAACACTGCACAATGCTACGCCCATATTGTTCTGTGTTGCATGCATCATGTTTAGTTTTATCACCAATGGTTGTCAATCATATTATTGATACATGCATCACATGATCTTCAATGGTATTGGGATTGCCCAGCCTTCTGTTTAGAGATATTCTTCTTCTGTACATCTCCATATGTAGACATGTTTTCATAGCCCCCATACTTTGGTTTTCTCCCTGAAGCAAAATTATTGTCCATTTATGTTTGCAGACTCCGATTCTTCAGTACTTCTGTGCTTTATTTTGTTTTGACTTGAGCAATGTCTCACACTTAGTTTACTGCTATTAATCTATTATAGAACACCAGTAAAATAAAAACAAGTTAATTTTTGAGTTTTCCCATGTTTTGCTCGCAACAGCTGGGTACCTTGTATCTTTCCGTAGTTCAGTGATATATTACGCATGAAATGTCTTGGGAGTTTAATATCAATGATGCATTTATATTTGTTTTACATCCCTGAGTATAATCAAGTCTTTGTTTCAAAAGCAAAACAGGGTTTTATCTCTGTATTTTGTAGTTGCATTTGTCTATTAGAAAAAGTGACACACTATATATTTTTTTCTGGCATTTCCTTGTCTGACTGTATTATGTTTTAGGAGATATACTTGGAGCAACAGAATTACGAGGTCCAACAAGTTTCTACTATCACGATCTTAAGGTTGCAACCAATAATTTCAATGAGAAAAGTAAACTTGGAGAAGGTGGTTTTGGAGATGTATACAAGGTATGATGGTCATCTAACAAATCTTCTATATTGATTTGCTGTATTATACAACAAGAAAACTTAGAATTAAGAAAATATTGCAAGCAGTGGGTTTTCATTTCTGACAGGGTTTGCTGAAAAATGGGAAAACAGTTGCAGTAAAAAGGTTGATAGTAATGACAACTAGCAGGGCCAAGGCTGATTTTGAAAGTGAGGTGAAATTGATCAGCAATGTTCATCATCGGAATCTAGTCCGGCTTCTTGGCTGTTCTCGGAAGGGCTCTGAGTTCCTACTTGTTTATGAATACATGGCAAATGGTAGCCTGGACAAGTTCCTCTTCGGTATGTTACTTGAATATTTATCAGATATTTGACGATTGGTACTATATTTTCTTAGGATCACTTGATGACACACTGAGAAAATTCTTCTATTGATGCATCTGTTACTGCCCATTTGATTATGCTAGATGGTTCCATTAACTTAGCTGAATCCCACATCCACATCTATAACTAGAGTAAATCCACTCCAAGTTCTTGGGTATATTTTTAGAATTGCTTTGCTGATAGTCCAAGTGGAGTTAATGGCTAACGAGCATTACTGACATGTGCTCTGTACAATGTCTCATTTTGGTCCCACAGGTGAGCGATGTGGAACCCTGAATTGGAGGCAGCGATTTAACATCATTGTTGGCATGGCTCGTGGTCTTGCATATCTTCAACAAGAGTTTCACGTCTGTATCATACACCGTGATATTAAATCTAGCAATGTTCTTCTTGATGATGATTTTCAGCCAAAAATTGCCGATTTTGGCTTGGCGAGGCTCCTACCTGATGATCATAGTCATTTGAGCACAAAATTTGCAGGAACATTGTAAGTTCAAACATGCAAATATGGCATTAGGTATTGGCCACTTGACTTATTTTTAATTATATTTTTCTATTGAGCAGAGGCTACACTGCTCCAGAATATGCAATCCATGGCCAATTATCAGAGAAGGTCGATACATACAGCTTTGGTGTTGTTGTTTTGGAAATATTAAGCGGTCGGAAGAGCAACGATACAAGGCTTGAACCTGAAACACAGTACCTACTCGAATGGGTATCCATCATTCTTCTGAAACTTGCCTCTTCTTGGTGGATGCATCACCACATAGTGCTGTCATATCCCTCTTTTTTTTTAAAAAAAAAGTCGACCACAGGAGGAGACTCCCTCAGGCTTTGTTCTAAGAAGCTTGGCATATATCTTATTTCTCATGCACAATTTTTTTAAATCTGCAATCTATGCTTATGGTTTTATTTTATTTTTTCTCTAGTTGTGTGAAATGAACACTCCTTTGCTCAGTTTTCACTATATTCATTATTCTGAAGATTTAATAGGCACTTGAAAAAATTCCAGCACTGCATAGACTAATCTTAGTATTTATTATTAGTCTTCATCAGGATCTGTGTTGGAAAATTAGTTCTTCCTTTTCTTTGAAAAAAAAACAAAGCATTAGAAGTATTGCTCATGTTTCATATGATCATCTTGTATCAAATGTATTATTTTTTTTTGTTATGTACCAACAGTTAATAGTGCTAGATGGCCTTTTGATCATCCCCTATGGTTGCACAGGCCTGGAAGCTATATGAGAGTGATAACTTAATCGCCTTGGTGGACGAATCACTAGATCCAGAAGAATATAAGCCAGAAGAGGTAAAAAGAATCATGGAGATAGCCCTTCTCTGCACTCAATCAGCCGTTGCTGCAAGGCCAATGATGTCAGAAGTGGTTGTGTTGTTGTTGACAAGAAATGATCCAGAGCTCCAGCCCACAAGGCCCACTTTTATTGATGCAACAAGTAGAGTGCGAGGCGAAACATCCTCTTCCAGTTCATCTTCTGCCTCCAAGGCCACTATATCAGTTTCTCAGTTTTCAGCCAGGTAAAAAAGCGTTGTATGTGAATTTTCTTCTTTTTATGTAACAACAACATTTGTATCTGTACATATATGATATATCTATATAGCAACAAGTAGCAGATTGTCAGTATATACGAGAGCAGTGTAAATCCTTTGAAATATCGCTTTTGTTCCAGTAAGATGTAACTATATCCATATGAGTAAGTGGCTAACACACACATTATAATTATGTGCTTTCTTTACATGGCATCGTCTGCCTGAGCATTTTGTGTGTCCCAGCTGTCTGCATTGTAGTGACTACATTTTAGCTAGAGCTACAAAGTGCAATGGCATCTAGTTAAGGTATCATAGCCCATCCTCTGTAAAATGAATTCTGATTTCTGAGTTGCAGTATAGTGAAACTGCCTTATAATTGGTTTGGCTAGCTGTTCAACTTGTTCAAAAAGGCAACATGAACAACTGAAACTTATCCACCTGGCAGAAAAGCTCATTGTGGGGTCTGGGGAAGGGAATTTCTAGGCAGCCTTATCCTTGTTTCTAGCCTAATTGGAACTGTGCCTCCACGGCACAAGTCCTTCCTTTCTTAAGATATATATATTTTCCCTTTTAAAAGGGCACCCATTCATGTGGTTTATTGTAGTTCAGTTTCCTGATCCTTACAAGCCCTTTCTGCATCATAATTTACAAATAAAAGTCTATAAGAAAGCTGTGCCTTTTATGTACAAGCCTTATCCAATGCCTCGTGAAAATCCTAGCCGCCACACGGTGCTTCACTTCGCTCTCCAACCCCTCGAGGTATTCCCTTCGCAGTCGGTCAGGTCCTCCGAGCACGGGAGATGGCGGATCAGGAGAGACCCCGGTTGCAGTTGATGCACCTACCCCGGTTCTTGGAGAACTGATGGACGTGATGACTGCCCTGCAGCTTGTCATGAAGAAGTCTGGTGCTCACGATGGTCTTGTGAAGGGCCTTCATGAGGCAGCCAAGACCATTGAGAAGCATGCTGCTCAGCTTTGCGTGCTTGCGGAGGACTGTGACCAACCTGATTATGTCAAACTGGTGAAGGCACTGCTCTGAGCACAATGTTCTTCTGGTTACTGTGCCTAGTGCCAAAACTCTTGGCGAGTGGGCTGGCTTTGCAAGATTGACTCTGAGGGCAAGGCAAGGAAGGTTGTGGGCTGCTCCTGTGTCGTTATCAAGGACTACGGTGAAGAATCTGAGGGCCTTAGCATAGTGCAGGAGTACATGAAATTCCACTAAATATGACACGTTTCGGCATCAGGAGCTTTATGTTCAACATTCTGGAACTGGGTTTAAAATTTGTGCTTGGTAATGGGGCTTGCTAGGAGATTAGAACAATCTTCAAGTGTGAGCCAAGGAGAGATGTGAACAATTTGGACATCTGAACTCTTGTTTTAAGAGCTGTGTCATCTGCTTTTAATACAAATAATGAAGAGCTAGTATCATTAAAAAAAAATGCTTTCAGGAAGCCCTTTCACCAGCCTAGGCAAATGTCTATTCTGTAGTTCAGTTTTCATTAGTGTCTTTTTGGCTATCAGAAAGCAAGCTGTGGTACTTGAACTCCGAGACTAAAAAGAATACCATTCATACTTTATCGTCTAAATGTTGGAAAATGGTCCTATCCTCCAGTAAGAAATTTACATAAGATAAAGCCTGCTAGTTGTAGTTCCCAGTGAATATGGATAGTAGTCTAATTCCCGATCCACATTGTCAACTTTGATTCTCGTAGCCCTTTTTTTCCAGATTGGATCCTCACTTTACTTTGAAGTCATCCTTTTCTCATAATGTATTAAGTAATAAATGCAGTTTAAATACAAGACGTATGTGTGGCCCCAGATAACTGCATTTATTTTTTTTCTTGAATTGGCAAACATTTAGTACATAACACTATCACTGTAGTTTGTTTGGGAAAATGGAACAGTATTGTGTCTAATAAGTCAGGCTGAGTCTGCCAAGACCTCATAATGGAAGCAGGTGTTCCACAGACTGAGTGACCATCGATGGCATGAATCACACTTCGTATATTTAGGATTTGTCAGAATGTTGCAACTGACGCATTCTGTGATCCGATTGATGAACTTATTCAAAGCTGACATCTATGTAAGCTTTCATTTATTAGCATATTGAGAACTAATTGCTTGTCCTGAGGACATACATTTAACAAGGATGATTGCCTTTTCTTTTTGTATATGCACTAGTGGATGTCTGTTGACCCCAGAGATTTCTATAATCTATCATCGCATATTTTATCCTGAGAAATGGAGTAACACTATGGATTGGTTCACTTATCTTGTTTGCTTCCTGCGCATTAGTGTGTGCCACATAAGCTGACTTTACCAGACAACATAAAGACAGTAATCAGATGTCTGTGTCCGACTTGTTGAGGGCCCCCCGCAGCCACAACTAGCCACCCGCTATGTTGAGGCTGGAGCGAAACTCCGAGAACGTCGAGGAGGGCAGACCCTTCGTGAAGATGTCGGCAAACTGGGAGGTGGTCGGTACATGGAGGACCCGAACATCGCCGATGGCAACCCGGTCACGAACGAAGTGCAAGTCGATCTCGACATGCTTCGTCCGCTAATGCTGAACCGGGTTGGTGGAGAGATACACGGCGCTGACGTTGTCGCAGTAGACGAGCGTGCTCTTGACGAGCGGGCTGTGAAGCTCCGCCAAGAGCTGTCGAAGCCAGGACGCCTCCGCCACGCCGTTAGCGACAGCCCGGTACTCCGCCTCAGCACTGGAGCGGGAGACGACCGGTTGTCGCTTGGACGACCAGGAGACAAGGTTGCCGCCTAAGAAGACGGCGTACCCTGAGGTGGAGCGGCGAGTGTCCGGACACCCAGCCCAGTCAGCGTCGGTGTAGACGACAAGCTCAGCAGGAGGAGACCGGTGGAGGACCAGCCCGAAGTCAACCGTGCCACGGACATACCGAAGAAGGCGCTTCATGGCAGTAAGGTGAGACTCCCGGGGATCATGCATGTGGAGGCAAACCTGCTGAACAGCATAGGCAAGGTCCGGCCTGGTGAAGGTGAGGGACTGCAAGGCGCCCGGAATGCTCCCGAAAGCAGT
>OAMR01000594.1:438825-478979 GCA_900205405.1 Echinochloa crus-galli | reverse complement strand
GAGGAGAAGGAAACCCTAGCTGATACCATGCTAGAGGATAATGTTCAGTGTATTCCTCCAACCCTAGAAGGGTGGGCTATATGGTTAATGTACATGGGCCTAGATGGGCCTAGTATACAAGGGCCCTATGGGCTACATATCACTATACTCCAACATTTTTTTATATGCACTAGTGGATGTCTGTTGACCCTAGAGATTTCTATAATCTATCATGGCATATTTTATCTTGAGAAATGGAGTAACACTATGGATTGGTTCACTTATCTTGTTTGCTTCCTGCACATTAGTGTGTGCCACATAAGCTGACTTTACCAGACAACATAAAGACAGTAATCAGATGTCTGTGTCCGACTTGTTGCACACTATTATAATTGGTTTCACATTGTTGTTTGATTGAGACAATTTGTCAATTGTGATTGTTTTCACATTGTAGCTTTGATGTGGACAGATCACCAGCTCTCCTACTAATTCGCCTTCTATTGTATAAAACAAATCGCATCATAGGGCAAATGTAACACGATTTGTCCTGATCTATTGTACAAATCTCCTTGTTTGAGATATAAAAAACATAACATATGTGGAATCTCCTATTGAATATTATAGAGAAGAGGATGGTGTAACCTCAATGATTGAAAGCTTGCTTTTGTTCTAATTCTATACTAGGTTGTTGAGGTAAGTTAAGCTCACTCTTGTTCTGATCTATGAATTTCAGATGAGTGCAGTATTGCCTGTCAATTTAGACAGCCAATGTTGTAAATCTTGGGTATGGAGATACGGAAATTAACCTGCTACTTTCTACTTATCTAAATTCTTCGTATTGGAAACATATTTTGTATAATGCTTTACCTTTTGTTGCATTTTTGTATTTCTGAGGACGACGTATCCACAAATTAAAATGTATCTGTATTACAGTCGGCACATATTCCCTCCAGTCACAAGTGCTGCTTTGGACATACACTGACAGCCTCAAGAACATAACTTCTACCACCACATTCTGTTATACTATGTTAGTAAAACTTAATGAAGAAACTACCAGTATTATGGAACACTTCACTACTTTTCAAGACGAACCTATTCTTATCAATGATACAAGTTAAGATAATTTGTTGGTTGTGCTTATCCTCTGTCCTAGTTATGTTTTTTTTTCTTACTGAATGATATGTTGGCTCTTGCAGTCAGTCTTGTGCATTCTTGAGAATTTTTTTTTTCTCGAAAACGCAGGAGAGCTGTGTTTCATTATATTAAGAAGAAAAGGCGGGACAAGAACCCAACACCCACACGCACACACTCACACTCACACAATCTACACACCAGAAAGGGGTTATTAAATTACATACGCGTCTATTAAACCTATAAGGCGACCAAAACCAAACTAACAAGACTCTCTAAGCTAGAGGTGCTGGGCAGTCAAGGAAGAGAGGCTTCGTGCACCTGCTATTCTCGAGAAAATATGCAAAGTGGTAGTTAATCTTATGCCAAGGTTGTGTAGCCACAAAGTGTCGTGATATTGCTATCTATGGTTTATGATTTATTATTGAATCTATACTTTTGAAGTATCACAAATTAAAATGCTCCCCCATATATACCATATGTGGAACCCATTTGAAAATTTTGACTCCTTCGATAGTGTGGACATTCTCTATTTGGTGAATCTGTAGGTAAAGTTTAAATGTTCTGGTGCTACACTGATGAAGATTACGGTAAACATAAAAAATGTTATAAAAGTTTGTTTTGCTCAATTTGCTGTCCTGCATGTCTATTTACCATGCATGATGCCACATACTTACACTAAAGCTTTGCTCTGCACTAAGTCTATTTGTACTCTTTATTTAGCGGCAATTCTGTTAATTATACTATGAAGTACAAACTACCTTGCAACAGCTCAGGCGTCAATTCTAGTCAAATGTAAAGAACAGTAGTTACTTCTTGAATGGTTTAGTAGGATATACTTCAGGCAGACCTTGCTGATTCTTTTCAGTTGCTTCTGAGCTGCCTATATCCTCTTTTCATGCTGAATCCAGCTAAGTGGTTTGGCTTATTTGACTTATTGTCCAAACAAAGCCAAGTGAAATTGAGAATAACCGGTGAACCACTTAGCTTCTGGAGAAGTTTAGCAAGTCTGTGTACTTCTCTTCCATGGACTCAGCTTGAATGCACTGGAGTTAATGAACGTGCATACAATTCCTGCTTTTATTATCGTATTATGAGCATGCATTGTAGACCCTTGGATTTCGTGGAGATAGTTTAGTAGATTACGGATCATTGAAACAGAAAGGCACATATGATAAATATGTTCATTTGAAATAACTGGACTGCGAATTGATTTCAAAGTTTGACCTTGAACTTAAATGAATGGGGTCAAAAGTTGGACATATAAGAGAACTACATGTTTAATTGGTTGTTACCTATTACTCATTGGGTTAAATAGCATCATTATCTCTTGAATTTGAATAAAAAAAGCATTCAATATGGAGCTTTTCCAAAACGAGGAGCATATATTTTTTGAAAGAAGGGAAACATACTACCAAGTAATATTTCAATGTTCCCTGACACGATTCACCTGACTGTAAGTGAATTAGTAATCTAGGAAGATCTTAATGATTTATCAGACATCACTAGCACCATAGGCAGCAAACTTGTGAGTGCTGAAGTAACGCTTGCATAAGAATTGGCCACTGGTAGAAATTTGACAGCAACCAGGACCACAATGATATGGGCTGCTGATGCAGTGCTGATCGCCTGGGATCTCTTAGATAATGATCATATGGCTGTTTTGTGCAATAATGTTGAGATATCACCGACCACATTTCTTTTGCAACCGATTTTTCTGTCCTTTTGTTCCAATCTTGCATATGAAGATAAAACTTCGGTATCATATTGCAGCACCTCCACAGAATTGCTTATGCATGCAGGAGCATGAATGACTTACACTGTGATGTTGAAGCCAGATTACTAAAATAAAAGGCAGATTGGGATAGCTTTTGATCTGACTTTTCTTTTACTGGAAAATACACCTTGTAGAGCATGCACAGGGTATATAGATGATGGAAACTAAGCTGGGACAAAGGGGCATAACATACTTCTCTCTCTACAGGATCTCTGATCTTACATACAGATCTGACAGTTTCTTATTATGCAGATTTTCAGCATGTATCTCTGATGTTCTCGTCCTCAAGCCGCACAGAAAGAATTGCCCATTTCAGTGATCAGTAATTTGAGGTGATCAAGCTGAGGCCTGAGCACCGAGTCATTCTAATGGAGCTCAGCTGAGCCACCCACTGGATTATCTATCATCTACGGTATGGAACATTACCTGCAGGCCTATGTTACAGTAGCTGTTGATGCCTTAACATAGGATGCCTTAAATCTACAAGTGTCCTTAAGCTACTGTAACACTTGTAGATTTAAGGCATCCTATGTTACAGTAGCTGTTGATGCTTAAGAATGGTAGTCCTAATCAAAGCTACACCTTAGAATAATGTATCTTTTTATATTTCAAACTTTACTGTTACTACTACTTTGCTGGTATTTACTACTAAGATTGAATTGATGATGATGTTTGTGCTAGCAGTTCTGCTTATAAGAAGAGTGGAGCCTTCGCATGTCGCCTTTACTTTCAGCAACCAGCTATCAGTTGCAATATTTGAAATATGATATGACCATGATAGAGCCTACCTTGAAGACAACCCTGTGCTCAGCTCTGGCATCATAAACTCAATCAAGTACATAACTGTACCACGGTACGAATTAGTAAAAAAATGTTTCATATCAATGCGATGGAAGCAAACTATGCATTGCCTTCAAACACTCATTGTTCATTAATTTAATCCGAGAAGGCAACAACTATTATGTTCCGTACTTCCTGACAAAATTGTGTTTCTTTCTTTTGCCCTCATAATTCCAGGATATGGTTTCAAAAAACAACTGACAACAGCTGTTACATGTTCATCTGAACTTCTGAAGACAATCTTTGTCTTTCTTCTGTCTTTGTACTTTGTGTGCTTTATAAGAGCAAGAACATGAACGTGCTAACACTCTGCAACATGCAGGGTTGGGAACATTTGTCCTGTCAATATTTTAATTTTCATTATTAGCAGTGCCCCACAGCAGACATGAAAGACTGGCCTTTCAGTTTAAAAGGGGATAGGCAAATATAAACAATTTAGTGAGAAACAGCATGCAAGAAACTAGGGTGGATCTAGCTTGATTGATAAAGGCCGGCTGGCTCATTTCCTATCAGATATGTTAAACATGGCCAAATTGGTATGCTGAGTGTTGTCCAAACGTGAAAAGGAAATAGAGGAAACACATACAACTAAGCACGATTACAAACCGACTAATCTAAATGAATAAAACAAAAGTTGATTAGAGAGGGCAGGGCCATCTGATCAAGTATGTGACAGCATCTGTTGTTTAATTGTGCAGGTGGTGAACATGTCACCAAAAAGAAACGTGGCCATTTGGAAAATGTGCCGTCTCTGTAATTGTTGTTCTGTTCTTTACATGTCTAGGAATTGGGCTTGCATGGAAAGTGATTTGCCCTATGCTCTGTTTTGGTATGCCCATCAAGGACATCTAAGGGAAACAAAGGGGAACTTTCTTTCCTGATTAGTTATATAGCATGTAGGAGATTTGTTTGTTGATCTGCAATTATCTTTAGTAAATGCAACCACCGCTAACTTAACTTTTCTACTGATCTGGTTCTAAAATTTGCATGCTGAGCAAGTGCAGTCATCACAAGAAAAAGGCACCTTTTCCCAACTTTATGTGCTTCTTTGTGTTCCTATTCCCGAGTAGTCATGTGATGGTCCCATAACATACATATCATTAAAATTGAGAAATTGTACGACTTACTTTTCTGTGACATCACTGTCATATCTTTGCCAGGGAATTTGCTTCTGAGGTATGATACAGGGATCTGTCCAAAACTTACGCGCCGACAACGAAATCATATGCACATGGAAATTTGGACGGACTTCAGGTATGGAGCTGTTTATCAGACTGTTTAACATTTTCATTTCATAATAGAGTTCTAGTCCGTTTGTACTTACCATTCATATGATGTCTGTTTTTCAAGCATACTTTCCTGCAGTTTTCCTCAACCTGGTCGGAAAGCCCAAAGGCACATGTTTTTATCTTCATAAACAGTGTCATAGAAGTTTATAATCTGCCTTGAAGGATTATTTTTACAGATACTGCCTTGGCATATAAATACAGAACTTTCTGAACACGCCACTGTCTCCATAATGCAACATTGATTGCAAATTTTCCACCAGAGTATGTTGGTAAAAACTATAAATGTAGTATAATGAAAGTATTTCTACGATTAGTATTAGTTTCACTTGGTCTATTGAAATATGTCTGCTCATACCTGTAGTCAAAGTTTAGACTTTACCTAATCTTGTCCAAAATGACATGTTTCTTGGAGAACCAATAAATTTGCCCCTTATCACAACCAAATTGCATCGGTGCATTATCCTCAGTGGTGCACACTGCCCACTGTGGAGGGCTGGAGGGAGGAGAAACAGAGCATGGATTGTTCTTTCTTGGCATAAAAACTTGTAGAGCCGAAGTAGGTCAGGACCAGGTCAGGACCACCATTGTACTCTACCAGCCATATATAAGATGATGCGCTTGTTGCATGTCGTGAGGCTATAAAGCCCGAATCTCCTTGGGCCCAACCACGCCATGGCTTTCCATTCCCCCAATACCAAGTAGTTCCAAAAACTAAAGGGGGGCTCAGTGGAAAGGGTGTGCCTGCTCTTTTCGATACAGATTTGCGTTCATCAATGGCAGAGGGGATCTCATGAGGTCATTGGGCTCTTGCAAGTGGGGAGAAAAAGGGAGATCTAGGAAAGACTTAGTGGCCCACCTTTTCTCTCTTTTCCCACAAGGACGAGCTCATCGATTGGAGTAGGAAAGTATTCTGAATTGGTCACAAATCTTGGCGAAGATCACACTGTACTCTCCACTCGATCAGCAATGAGGCATTTTGTTATTGCATGATGGCAGCCCCTGACCCTGCTCGTGCAAAGGCCAAAAGATTGGTCACTAGGATATGGATGCCGTGAGTCTTGTGGGTCTATTGTTTTATTTCCGAGTTTTCAGCTAGTTTTGCAGCTTATATTCTCCTGATTGTGAATTTTAAGGTATGTTGCAGGGTGATGCGACCCCATTTCATATGTTTGTTCAATCAGGGAACTTGTTCTGAGACACCTAATAGACATTAGGGTTTATATGAAAATCAAGCTCGTGGCATATTTTATGTGGAAACATGGAACAAGGATGTTGATATCTGTGTCTCTGTGTGTATGAGAGAGAGTGAGAACTTCTAGCTAGTGCTGTAGTGGAGCATTCGCTAGATACTGACTTTGCGTTTGTGCGATCTTGTGATTTGAAGCCTGTGGTGGTGTACCTAGGCAGCATATTGGAATATATCTCTGTTGATATTGCATCTGTGGAAATTTTCAGATATCCTTACTGTTCTTGGATTCTATTCTTGATCTTTTGATATTGGTAATGACTTACCTTCCCTTTGCAGCCTGTTGCTTCCGAACGAAGAAAACCCAAAATTTTCTTTTGTAAACCGCATACAAGTGCATTTCCTGAGCATAATAATATATTTATATACGATTTCTAGAGTATGATTGTCAGATGCTTGGATGTCAACCTATCTAAAAATTAGTTATTGAATCGATAACATCTACAGTTGTCTCTGTGTCTAGAACTCAGTAAATAAAATCATTTATGAACTTAGAAATTTCATTTATGTGCATTATGAACATATATATCAGCTAACCTATTCTTGATGCTAACTGGGGTGGTGTCAAATGGCAGATAAATAGTACCTGGACGAGTCCATTAAAATTTTCCATGTCATCCCAAGGTCAGCAAACCTTTCTGTTTTCTTTCTATTTTCTGAATAGCTAGACTTCATATATTTTATTATTGATTGAGTTGTAGATCTTAATTAATTGTCTCGTCTCTCAGAAAAAAAAATAATTTGGTTTTGACTTAGATTTTTGTCTCTTATTTCCTTCCTGAAACAACTGGAATAGGTCTCTCAGAAAAAAAAATAATTTGCTCTCATGCAACTCTTATGTCTCTTATTTCCTTCCTGAAACAAATGGAATAGGTCCTCGCACTTGCCTGTTAGTTGCATGAGAGCTCATGGTTTCCAGCCACACAATCCATGGGCTCCTTCTCCTTAGCCTGAGTGGTGGCCAATCATGATAAATGAGTCTTGGGCCCGCCAAACAGTATTACACAACAGTAACCCTGCAAAAGATTTGGTATCTAGAGCTGAGCCCCATTGTGCACAGCTAGTGATGGATGTGGTCAAGGGAAACAGGAGGAGCCAGGGGTATAGGCTCTCCTTAAAAGACTGTTCAGATGGATCAGAGCAACGGGGCTGCGAAAAAGAAATGGTTGGTTCTGCTTTCCTCTGTGCTCCCCAGCTCCATAAATCTGAGAACGATATTTTGCTTCATTGCCTATTTTTCGTGATAAATGGATATTATTTAATACATATCTGAAGTGTTCTTTTTTTTTGCCTGTTGAGCTCCACTTCTTTGAGAGCTGATAGGGAGAGGGAGAGAGGTGACAGCTGATCACATGGACCTCCATTGAGGACGGTCTTCCCAAACAGAAAAGAGAGTGTAGTGACCAGTGTGGCCCGTATCCCCTTTGCCCTTTTCTTTGGAAGGGGAGCCTCTGGCTTGTCCTCTTTCTCTACCCTCATTTATATTGTGCCGGTTTGTTTCAGTTGCTTGCCTGCTTCAGAGCTTACCCTTCTCAGAGAGAAAGACGAGGGAGACTTCCGCTGCCCTCAGCCTCAGGCATTCTTTGTCACAGGGGGCGAAGGGAGAGAGACAGAGAGCTGAAGATCACATGGTGGCCTTTTTTTGGGTATGTGACAGCTTCTGCCTTTAGTCTTTTAGTGCTTCCTTTTATCTCTTCTTCATGAAACCCCTTTCAAAACCTCAAATCACCACCTCATAGGCTGATCAGTGAGTGCCTTCTCCTGGTCCTTTAAGAGCCCTCTTCCCTGCCCTCATTTTTCTTCATCCCTCACCTTTGCCCAAAAGGCAAGAACAAGCAAAATGATGCTCTGATCGCTTCGCCGACCGCCATCGCAATCCTACACATTGTAGTGACGCACCAAGATAGTACACACAACCCCTCTGCTTTTACCACACTCCATATTCCTACAAGAAGCAGCTCCAGGAATTGCTCACGCCATGGAGGTTGCCATGGTCTGCACAAGAGTTAGCATGCTCATCCTCATCCTCTCCCTCTGCTCTCCATACAAGTTCATACAGAGTCCCATGGACTTCGGCCCCTTGAACCTGCTGCCCACCACCACCACCGCGTCCAGTGATTTTGGTAGGATTCTATTCCACTCTCCAGCTGCGGTGCTGAAGCCCCAGTCCTCAAGGGACATCTCCCTGCTTCTCCGCTTCCTCTCTGGCTCATCTCTGAGCAAGGTCACCGTTGCGGCCAGGGGAGCAGGCCACTCCATTCATGGCCAGGCACAGGCTCTAGATGGCATTGTGGTGGAGATGTGTTCTTTGCCTGCCGAGATAGAATTCTACAGAGCAGGAGAAGGAGAAATTTCGTATGCTGATGTGAGTGGTGGGGTTATGTGGATAGACCTCCTGGAGCAGAGCTTGAAGCTCGGGCTAGCTCCAAGGTCGTGGACTGACTACCTCTATCTCACGGTTGGCGGAACGCTGTCCAATGCTGGCATCAGTGGTCAGACATTTAAGCACGGGCCTCAGATTAGCAATGTTCTACAGCTGGAGGTAGTCACAGGTGAGATACATGCATGATGAATCAAACAAAAAGATAAGATCTTATTTTGCCTTTTTGTCTGTCTTTCTTGGCCATCCTCTTTTTTAACTGACGGGCAGTAGATTTTCTGTTACTCTCTGTTTCACAGGGCGAGGGGAGATTGTGACATGCTCACCCAGTAAGGATGCCGATTTGTTCAATGCGGTTCTGGGAGGCCTTGGCCAGTTTGGTATCATAACTAGGGCCAGGATCCTGCTGCAGGAAGCTCCACAGAAAGTAGGATGCTTTGTTACAACTGTTCTGTACATCATATATCATATTATTATTGCATTAGTTCTGTGTGTCAAGTTTCTGACGTTTGCAATAACTGAACAATTTTTGAATAAATTCAGGTGAAGTGGGTGAGAGCCTTCTATGATGATTTCAGCACCTTCACCATGGACCAGGAGTTGCTGGTATCTATGCCAGATTTGGTGGACTATGTGGAAGGTTTCATTGTCTTGAATGAACAATCCCTTCACAGTTCCTCTATCGCCTTCCCTGCAAATGTGGACTTCAACCCAGATTTTGGCACCAAGAACAGCCCTAACATTTACTACTGCATAGAGTTTGCGGTCCATGATTACCAGCACAAGAACACTAACGAGGAACAGGTAAGCACCAAAATTATTATTTTGTTTTTTGGAACTTGTCAAGCATTGGGGATGTTTTTAATAGGCATCTTTTTCAGGCTGTGGAAGTGATCTCAAAGCAGATGAGCCACATGGTGTCCCAATTGTACAGTGTGGAGGTGTCCTACTTCGATTTTCTCAATCGGGTCAGGATGGAAGAGATGAGCCTAAGGAGCATCGGGATGTGGGAGGTACACCACCCATGGCTCAACATGTTTGTGCCAAAGGCGGGAATCAATGATTTCAGGGACTTGCTCATGGACAACATCTCACCGGATAGCTTTGAGGGCCTGATCCTCATCTACCCACTCCTCAGAGACAAGTAAGCGTCACTATTAATAACAAAAAAAATGCATTCATCAAGATACACCTGCTTTTGTGAAACCATTATTTGTGAAAAAAGTTATCTATTAATTAAGTCCTCTTTCGTGATCACTTCATTAGCTTCCAAGAAGTCCAAGTTGGACAAGCATTTCTTTGCATTATCCAAACAAGTTGCGTCTTTGTGGTACAGTAGTAATAAGCTATTTTAGATAGTGAAGTGATGAGAAAAGTGATCAGTGGGCTCATCGTGCACTAGGGATAATCCCTTTTTGCTTAGCATGTTGGTCTATTTTTCTACAACCAGCTTTTGGCAGGCAGTACATATTTCAATGTGGGGCAACTTTGTGGTCTTGTGTGCACGAGCAATTGCTCTTCCCATGGCATTTATCATTTGCCTCCTCTCTATTCAGCTCTGCAAGGTTCTCAGGAGGAGAACATAGTTTCATAAATGAAGTCTGATGTATCCTTTTGCACTACCCCACTTAAGATCTAAAGCTATCCATCAGTATTCCCTTGTTGGTCCCAACTCCCAACTCTGTTCTTGTGGTAAGAAATAAAAGTTGTTGTGGGGTGGTTGTAGAGGGACTCATCCACCATCCTTTTGCAAAGGCATGCAGTACTGCAGACATGCTGCAGCCTTGCTTCCAGAACACAATGGACACAAGAATGAGAATATGAGATCAGCTGTTCATTGCATCGGTACCTTTTTGTTCGAAAGTTCTGCATATGCCCACAATATTTTTGTTACAAAGTCCACAGCTACAGTGATTTCATACTAGTCGATCGAGGCTGCATGACTACGAATATATTATATCATGTTTTTATGTGTGGTCCCTCAAATAGAATCGCATCTGTCATCAGCACTGTACAACTGAAATTATAGCTCAGCTCTCAGTGGCATGTTTTTCTATTTAGTGAAACCTTGAACTATTCAGTAGCAATAGGGAAATATATAAATACAGCAGCTGATCTTTGAATCCTGTTTTTTTTTACTTCAATTAAAAGGAACTTTTTTTCTGAATTGTTTATGTGAAGATAAGATTTGCTTATTCCATTGCCCGATAGATAATTACATGTGTCCAGGTGGATCATCAGAAACTTATATTTGACTTAGTACAAGCTATTCTTTTTGGAAGATGCAAAACGTTGCTCACATTTTTAAAGGCTCAAGTTCTGTGTGGTATAAAAAATAGTTTCCACGATTTCCTTGACCTCAGATGCAAGTCCATTTGTTATATTTTCATTCTCCCAATAAATTTAGGCAAGTTTACCTGCAAAAGGGGTATAAATATGCTAGACTGCATCCCAGTGTCAACTCGGAGCGGGTAGATGTTTAACAAAGTATTGAACTTGTGACCTAAGATCCATGTTCGCTGCACTGGACTAGTTTATAGCCCCAACGTAGACCTCCCTCCAGAAAACACTAAAACCAAAGTCAGAATAGAATACACACTCAACTGCAGAAAGTCAGCTGTACAATATCCTATTCCTATTTAAATTCATGATGCCTCGGTAGGTCTGAAGTACTATCATGGTTTAATCGTTGCTCTGTTGTTCATCCTTCCGACAGGTGGGACACCAACACATCGGTCGTGCTACCGGATTCCGGGTCCATGGACCGGGTGATGTACGTGGTGGGCATCCTCAGGTCCGCCAACCCTGAAGACGGCTGCGCCCACCACTGCCTCCAAGAGCTCCTCCGCCGCCACCGCCTCATCGCCGACGCCGCCGGAGCACACCTCGGCGCGAAGCAGTACTTGGCCCACCACCCGACTCCGTCCGGCTGGCACCAGCACTTTGGCCGGCGGTGGGAGCGGTTCGCGGAGCGCAAGATCCGGTTCGACCCGCTAGGCATCCTGGGCCCGGGCCAGGGCATATTCCCCAGGAGTGACCATGCTGCGTATGGGAGCTAGCCTGCCCAGCGTAGTAGCCGGCAGGAAGTGAAGTGGCGGTACAATAAGGGGATATAGGTGTAGCTGACTGGGATGCGATCTTGTTCTTTCTTTTTCTGGATCTTCTCTTGAGTTTCCCCGGGCATTTTGAGGCATCGGGTTGGGTTTTTATTCTGTTCTGTGGGGGTGGGGGAACACTTTGATGAGAGGACCCGGCGGTGAATATCACTGGGAATTTTTTTGGAACTTTGTACAGGCTGAGGAAGCACAAGCTCTAGGGATAGAGATAGCGTGATTCTATTCGATCTGTATTCCTTGTTCGATTTGCATGCCCTTTGGCAGGGTCATTATTGTCCTCGATATCACTTGCGCACCTTCGGCCTGTTTGGCTGGCTGTGACTGGTGCTGGTTTTGCTGAGAGAAAAATATTGCTGGCTGGTGAATGATAAGCCAAATGAACAGGACGCTAAGCTGAGAAAAATCTTTGCACTTGGTTGATTGGTCCTTTGCTGGGACATGGCTTTGTGTGAGCAATTTTCTTTCGGCGAAGAGGTGACGATATTTGGGTGTCGGATTTACGGAATACGTTGCACGACAATATTCCCATGTTTTCGTTAGCAAAACTGGACCGGTAAGCTATACATGCGGACCACTGTTTTATTTATGCATGATGCGTCGTAGTAATATGTACTTACGGTTTCTGAGTTGAAAACAAATGCAAATTCTTCTCTCTAAGAAGATGATGCTTGGGGTCTGAACCTTGGAAACCTACTTATCCTAAGCGTACACAATTCTTAAAATCATTCTAAGCACATGAAGATAAGTTCTTTTTTCAGGACAAAAGCGTAGAGAGACGCGTTGCCTATAAGTCAATGTAGTTTTCCTTTCGTTTACTTGTGCTACTTTTTAAGTTCATGCTTGAACTTGTCATCAGCATTTTAATGCAAAGATGCATGGGTCTGGAATGTCCGTTTAAAAATGAAAAGAAATGGAAAATTAATACGCTAACCACCTTACTTGCAGACTTGCATTATGCACCAGCAAAATGTGATTCTAACTACTATCATTCCTCGCACTTTAAAAAACACGCTTGACTTTAGACAAAGCATCCAGCTTCCCAACATAAATAATCAGCGTGTATCATGCGTGCACTCTATCCAGGGCCGATCAACACGTAGCGCTTTGGTGCATACAAAAACACCCCCAAGTTCTTCTCCCTACGGAAGCTACAACTACAGCAAATCCTAATCTCTACCAAACCTTTCCATCACCTAGCCTCTAATTAAAGCCTAATCTTTTTGCGAGTAATTAAAGCCTAATCTTGCTCGCTGGTCAAGATCTTTGCACTGCCCAAGCTGCAATTACCACCTCTAACCTCTACCCCTCTTCCATTTTTAATCTCACCCCACGAGACCTTCACATTTTAATGGCTCGTAGCCTTTCCCCGGGCTACGCTGGACGCGCGCTACTCTAGTAGATCTGCATGGATTTCGAAAGGGATGCGAGATCCGTAAAGCAAGGGGCTGCGCATGCAGGAAAAAATGCTTTTGCGACGCTGGCGCCACAGTGCCATCGCTGCTGCGGCCGCTGCTGTTCTCGAAATGAGAATGGACAGGCCGGAGCGGCAGCATGAGCACCGCAGGAGGAGACGGGTCCCCTGATGGCCTCGTCAGGCAGCAAAGGGTCATCAGGGAGAGAGTACGAGCAAAGGCGCTGGAAAAGCGGCAGCAAGGGGACGGCAGACAGCGGAGATGCTCTTGAGATCGAGGCCGTACCTTGGAAGATCTCGTGTTTTGTTTCCTTGCCCAAAATTTATTCCGCCACGAGTGGAGGGAGTGAGGACTGAGGAGGGCAGTGCAGTGCATCGGCTGCGGCCGGTGAATTCTGCGCGTCGCCGTGGGGTCTGTATGAGTGCAACTTGAGATCCGTGAGCTGAGCCCTGATGAAGGCTGTTTGATTGTTTCTTGTTTGGTTTCAGTCTTCCCAAACATGCTTGTTAGTTATAGAGGCAACCTATTAAGACATAGTAGTAATGTGAACTTAATAAATTTTAACCACTTTGTCTTTAAACAGTTCCTACAATTTTACTTTTCTTCTGGAAACTCTATTTTATTTTGTTTATTGTGCATCGAAACATAGTAACATATAAACTAGTATCTATATAGTTTGTTTGTCGGCAACAGAAATAGAGACAACAATAATTGTCTGTCGGCAACAGAAACAACAATAATTATCTGTCGGCAACAGAAACTATAATAATTATCTGTCAGCAATAGAAACCACAATAATTATCTGTCGGCAACCAGCCACGATGTAAACGATTCATTGCAAAGACAAAGATGACTCCTTTCGCTAGCACAGATATACTGATTGAGCATGGTTTCGTGGTCCATCCTCGATAGCGTTTGCTCGAAACGTCGTGCATGGCTCAAACAATCGAATAGACATGTGTGTTTTCTACCGTTCAAATAGCATGATTGTAAACTTGGAATACCAATTGACGACTAGTGCTCGCATTTTGTCCACTCTTTTAGTGCTTCGTCCACGTTAACTTCACACGCTTATAAAAGATCGTAGCATTTGGGTGTTATCTAATGATTTCTGTGTTATCTGCATTGTGATTTGTGAATCTTTGTTGGTGTTGATATGATAGTCAGGTGGTGGTTCTAGCATTGTCACTGTGTTCAAATCAGGGTATGTCTCTAGTGTTTCACTAGCAATTATTGGCAATTGCTATGCGCTCGACCGGGTGGCACCGGTTTCCCGGATCTTAGATTTGCGTCCGTGGACGACAACTTGCGATCGTGTGTCGTGACATGGATATGGATACCGGATGTGGTGCTAGCTAGCTATGGCCTATGGCAACGCCAGCTGCCGCCAGCGCCACAGACGATCGTCGCCTGCGCGCGAGCGTCCGAGGCAGCAAGGCAGGCAGCGTTTCCACCACCAGCTGTCCTCGGACGCGGCGGCCACCCAGCAGGCCAGCAGAGAGCATGCACCCCGCCTGTTGTTCCGTCCCGTCCCACTCCCACGGCCTTGCCTTGCCGCTCCCCGTGAAACACCGCGCAGCGCACCAGCTCCAACTTGCCCTGCCCCCGCATCGACCGACGCTGCACCACACCAAAAGAGATCGCTCGACGCCTCGGCCACAGGCCGCCTCGTCGTCGCCGCGCCGCCGGCAGGATTTGATCTTCGCGCCAGCTGCAGGCAGCTAGATACATGTTGCGCCCTGCGCAGCGCAGCCCCACCTGCAGCTTGCAATCACACAGTAGCTAGCCATGGCCACCTACCTGTAACGATGCATTCGTGCATGCAGAGATGGTGGGCTGCTGTACTGGCTACAGGCTACGGCCCGTTGCATACATTCCCGCAGTGAGTACAGTGCTGCGTGCGTGGTGCCAACTGCCAAGACGTCGTTGTTTTCTTTTTTTTCCCCTCTGGTTTCTGACTGTATCTAAGATGTAGTACGTACTAAAAACTTGCATAGATTGACATCATGAAGGTGATGGAGTAATTATTGGTTAATCAAGAAATACATTTTCAACTTTTATTGGAAAGAATAGTATTGACGCCCTGTTCGTTTGGCTGGTGGCTGGTGGCTGGCGCTGGTATTTGCTAAGAGAAAAACACTGCTGGCTGATTAGTGGCTGGTGACTGGCGCTGGTTTTCGCTGAGAGAAAAACACTGTTGGCTCGCTGGAAACAATCCAAACGAACAGGGCAATTGATATTATACTGGTCAGAGTGTCACGTCAGGAACAGGCGGTGCATTGATTTGTATTTGACAATGGATGGAAGGGTAGGTAGTTGCTTAGAAAAACCTCGGCCCGACATCATTTTTTTAATGAAACATTTAAAAGTTACTAGGTTGCACGTGCGCACGCACATGTGTATATAGAGTTTTAGCTATTCTCAAATTTAGAGGCACATTATTTTTCGAGTTAGTTGGTCTTTATTTATATGGAGAAAAACTCTTCAATCTTTTGTCTATTAGCAATACGGGATAATTGTGTGCGTGTGGGGAGTTAGGGGCCCACCTGGCCGGAGGTGGGTACGCGCGGGACGTTGGGTGAAAAAAGTTTTGCGGAGAATGAACTAAAAGTGCCTGAAACATCAAGTCCCCCACAAAAAAATCTGACAGGTGGAGCCTCTGTGAGAGGGTGGGTGATGAGGACATCGCTACCGTTGATACAACCACCTCAACAAAGACCATTGACTCGAGCCCGAGCACGACAACTCAATTATCAGGTAAAGTCGTTTCTTGCTGTCCAAACAAGTTCTTATCTGAATGGGGTACTACTAAACAAGTGTGATGATTTTCTTATACTTAGGAACGTGGGACATGAACAAGATTGGAGGGACAACAACCAAAACAATAAAGCATGTCTGAACAACCATTTCAAGCCCTCGGGCGTCCAGATCGGACCGTCCAGTTCGGACCTCCAGTTCGGACCACCAGACAGGGACAACTTACGAAGGCCATAACTCCTAGCTCCGATGTTTGTTTGAGGCGTATGAGTACTTGTTGGAAAGCTCTTGAAGTCTACTTTCAGATGGATCTATCGGCATGATAAAATTCCACCGGAGTTAAGAGCAGTTTACAAAATGACGATCGGTCTTCCAGACTTAGGCTGAGCCCTTAGTATCTCGTCCAGCCCACTAGGGGCCCATTTTATGTTAGGGTTTGCACCCTCCCATGACTCTTGGTTGTCTTCCATGTATAAATACATGCTCCAGCCACCAAGAGCAGGTTGGGTTTTGTTTAGATGTAAGTTTAGCCTTCAGCTACTTCCTGATGGATGCGTGTGTCGATTAGACCACCCATTTACTTGATTCAGAACCCCAAACTCGTGTGTATCAGATTCATCCTTTGGGCAAGGTCTGTGTGCTGTTTGCTTGTCCATTTGTTCTTGCTTGTTCTTCGATTTGCTTGCAGGTTCAAGGTTGTTCTTGGCACAGCAAGAACAATACAATCAGAGGTGGTGTAACTGCCGCTAAGGCGCAGCTTCAGCCCTCGTGGTGCTGTAGTCGGGCAGCACAACGTCGATCCTCCTCAAATCGAGTTATCCCCCACTCTTATCGAAAGATCAGGAACAAACCCTAGCGGGTTCCATCAGTGGGAGTGGGTTTTTTTTTGAAATCGTTTTCAATTCTCGGATCCTTATTTAAAAGTTATTTGTACTCAGACTTCGAGACTTATCCTTTGCAGAATCTTTCATACCGCGATAAAAACGAAAGTATGGACAGATTTCTTCGAAGAAAAAACCAAAAAAAATGGAAAGGCAGAATGAGTACGTGTACAGTGTACTCTGCTTGGTGCTTGGCTGCTCGCTCCCGAGTCTTAACGATGAGTTGGGGTTTTTTTTTTGAGCACATAACGATGAGTTGGTGACCGTTGCTCTGCCATGTTGTTGTCAAATGTTAAATACAACACCTTCCAAATAGCGAATGGTTTCAGGCTTCCAGAATACAGGAATGCCAAGGCAGTCCAAAGTACTGGGCCTTACTATGGGCTGTATTGTTCACGCGTGGCCCGATATAGAGTTTCAGGAGCCCAATGGTTCGCCGCTGTTGCGTTGCGTCGGCTGGGTAGGCCGCGATTTCCCCACCCGCGCGTGAATGCGCCGGAAATGCTACGCGTAGCCGTGACCGGAAGATGAAGTCCTGAACCCCTGAGACGGCCGAGAATGTGCCGTGTGGCGTGTGCCGTGGGCCGTGTGCATCACTAACGTGGCCACGTTGCCCCGGTCGGCCGGTCCCCAACTATTGGGGGTCTCGAGATCGTCGGTGTGCCGTGCCGTGTGCCCGGAATAAACGAGACAACGCAAGGAACAAATTAGAATGTAGAAAAGCCGTAAGGACCAAAGAACGAAAGCTCCAAACTGCAAGACATCACTTCCAAGGAGAACCAGATGGGGACAACCCTACCATTATTGGAAGTAAAACCCTATGCTTAACTTAGAGGAATTGTATAACCATTAGAAAAAAAAACTTGGTACGGTACCGTGGAACGTGGTGTCTGAAATTTTCAAATTCAAAAACAGTGATAATCCTTTTTAAAAAAAATCCTTACATTCCCATACTATACCTTGGCCTTCATGTCTGTGCTGATTTGACGTAGTCTGTATCTATGACTTATAATGTTATATAGTATATGCAGTTATCACTATACTCTCAGTTTGTATCATGACCATAAATTTAAATATTGAAACTCGTCTGTTAAATTATGTTGGGTAGAAGTGTAAATGTTTGAACTATTGATAACGTATAGAGTTAATTTGGAGTCTATATATCTACAATAACATGAGAGAAAGAACTCAAAAGAATTTTAGATATCTAATTTTAGATGTCGCTGGAGAAAAGCATAAAATTTTTATGGAAATCTTCTATATCCTAAACCTAAAATAGGTTTTAGGTCTCTAAATATAACAATGCTGCTCGATATGCTCTTACTATATACAGTATATGAGGTAAAGCGTGTACCTTCAAGATTACTGTCTCTTTGTGCTCTTACCAGCTCATTGGCGCTTAAGGTACTTTTTTCTTCTTTTAGGTGTACCGTGAGCCTTCTACGATCTATTATACATGAGTTGACGTGCTATTTATCTTTTATCGAGATTGAATATAAGAATGTTAGCAATAGATATTAAGATTCAATTTGAAAACTCGCCAAAGATGCATGAGCAAAAGATAAATTCATTAATCAGGGACAGGGAGTGAGAAAAGTGCAAATACCATATTGATGTGTCCCCTTTTACAGTTGGGTAAATGTTTTGAATATAACCATTCGACTCCAAAAAAAACATTCAACAAGTTAAATAAATTACTATACATTTAACATTTCAATATACATATAATATACTCCCTCCATTCTGAAAAACCTGACGTTTAGGACAACGACACGGTCTCCAAAACATAACTTTGACCTCTTGTTATTATAAAAATATTTGTCAAAGAGTGATATATGTATACTTTTATGAAAGTATTTCTCAAGACAAATCTATTCATATAGTTTTCACATTTGTAAACTCAAAAATTTAAAAGTTATTGATGATTTATATTTCCAATGTTTGACCCAAACCTTGTCCTAAACGTCAGGTATTTCAGAACGGAGGGAGTATATCTATGAATTCATCCTAGATAATTTAACTTGAATATTAAGTTGTGATCAGCATCACCTGGTGCTTTCAGGTATTATATCCTCTAATGTTTGTCCAAATAAAATTCATGCGTATCAAGAAAAGAGACAGAGAGAGGGGACGCTTTTTTTCCTTTTCATATAGATTGACGCATGCTAAATTGCTAATGGGGGTGTGTGTGCGCACTCCGTGGAAAGCAAGGGTCAGCTGGGTGAGTATAGGGAGTATGGTCCTTGCACTTGCGATATTATTTGCACTTTGCACTAGCCAGTAATCCCAAATCTGAAAATGCGGAACAAACAAGGGGCTACACTGCAAAAAGTCTGTCCCCCCTCGGATTCCCCTCACACCCCGCTACAGCAGAGTCGACTCCGAGCTCCATTTTCTCCGAGCGAACCTTCCCTTTCCCCACACACCCGAATCAGGCTCTCCGCCGCCGCCATGGCCGCCCGCCGCATCCTCCTGCTGCTCGCCGTCGCCGCGTCGTTCCTCCTGGCCGCCGACGCGCGGCCGTGCCGCACCTTCGTCGTCGCCACCGCAACCACCAGCACCACCACCACCTCCACTCCATCCCCGCCAACGTCCAGATCCGCCGCCCCGAGCTCCCGCACCCCGCCCACGCGGCGGCCGCCAGGGCCCAGGAGCGCGCCAGGGACATCCTTGTGGTCGTCGTTGGGCTCCTCTTCGGCGTCGCCTGCGGCGCGCTCACCGCCGCCTCCGTGTACCTCGTCTGGTCCATGGTCGCCGGCGCCGCCGCGGCCTCCCCGTACGACGAGCTCTACGACGACGAGGACGAGGCGTCCGACACCGAGAGCCCTAAGAAGGTCGGCTACGTCATCATCCAGGAGCTCGAGGTCCAAGAGGGCGGTAAGAACTAGGGGGGTAAGGTTTGGTGGTGCTCCCGGGTGGGAGGGCAAATTCGTGCAGTGGGATGATTTATGGCCATATGATTATGCGCTGAGTGAATCTTAATGTCTGTATGTGTTGCCCTCCATGTGAATATGCTCTTGGAGCGCACTTAAGCTATGAATTGTGCTTGTTTCTGATGAACTTATCAAGCAATGTTATGCTGTGTTGTCAAATGTTCTTCTGAAGGAAACAATTATCTTTGTTCTGCTGTCTCATGTATTGTGGCCCAGCCCTGATATCACAGTTGTGGCTGTTTATTTTTGACGGATTTGTGTCCCAATTCAAGATGTTTTAATACTGCATCTTCCCTGATGCAATAAGGCATGTTTGATCTGCCATTTGATGATCGTTTGGTTGGTGTATGCTTCTTTGTGAAGTAATGAAGTGCTAACAGTTACACTAGCTGACAGTTCTGAAATGTGTTTGATCCACTTGCTAACATGTGCTGACAGTTATACTAGCTAACAGCTGCTCCATTTGGTTGGTGTATCATTTATTTTGATAAATGATATTAACACCGGCTATCTAATGATTTCTGTGTTATCTGCATTGTGATTTGTGAATCTTTGTTGGTGTTGATATGATAGTCAGGTGGTGGTTCTAGCATTGTCACTGTGTTCAAATCAGGGTATGTCTTTGAGCATGTTAATTCGCATGTCTTAACGTTCACATATGTCCAAATAGCTAGCTTATGGTTGCGAGCACAAAATATGTGCATCAGACAGGTTAATCTGTAGTCAAATGTGCGGATGATAGCCACTTCAACCGCTACTGGTGGTGTTTTATAACTGATTAGTCATTTTGACAATGCGGATCGATGCTATTAGGTGTTATGTACGGCTTTTATTTGCTTTGCCTCAAAAAGTGTAATGTATGCTTGTCTCTTGCTTAAAATAGGAACTTTATTGTGGTAATGTATCTATTTGGGCCCTCTATTTTGTGTGATTTTTCAGGAGCTATCACTGTTAGCTACTTCACTTAGTTAATTTGAGCTCAGTGATTGCCCCTTTCTGTATTCAGCTTGTTTGTTCTCAAATGTGTGGTCTATTAATGAAAACTGTAGTAAGGAGTGCCTATCAGGCCCAGTATCATATACATACTGTTGATTGTTTTAGAAAATAGTTTGTTTTGGATGCTTGAAAGTGATTCATTTTCTTGTTGTTCGTTGTTCCTGCTGTTGGACTGAGGTGTGTACGAAATAAGCACCATGGCATTGACGCTGTAATGTTGGAAGATTCAGTGGCGCACTGAAAGTACCAAATACACGAATGCGACTGGAAGATTCATAGCAGGTTTAACAAGTTTCATTCCTCCGTAATCGGCAACCACGAAGTGAAAGCCAATGAGTGTCGTTGTACGTGAATTACTAATGTTTTGCGCAAGACTCCATTGGCAACGACTTTAAACAGACGCTTGTGTGATGCACCATTTGTGACTGATTAGGCGATTACTGATCAGCGGCATTTATGGCATCACAGCCAACCAAAACCTAAGGCCTGTTTTAGGGGGGTTTCACGAGAATTTCATAGCAAATTTGCTGATGTGGTAAAGGAGAGAGAATTGAGAGTTTTATTGGAGAGGAGTTTCATCGTCATGAAATTCTTCTGATATGATTATCTAGTTTTTAGTCTAGGTAAATGTGTGGTAAAACTATGTACCGAGACTGGCCTAAGTTGAGTACTCCCTCTGTTTCAAATTATAATTCATTTAACTTTTTTATCATAAATTTGACCGCTCGTATTATTCAAAAAATTTATGTAAATATAGTCAAAATTTAAAGTATTTTTTTAAAAAATTCATAAAACAAGCCACCACAAAAATATAATAATTTGTATAAAATTTTGAATAAGACGAGCGGTTAAACTTAGAGTAAAAAAGTTAAATGAACTTTAATATAAAACGGAGTACCACACAAGCCATAATCATACAAAAGAATAGAGTATACATCTTTAGATTTGGAACTCGTGATGACGTGGAATCAGAACATACTTTATGCCCGTCATGGTGCCAAAAGATATACACAAACATGGAGGATCAAATTTAACTATATCGCGACCAGTATTTTTCTTGTACGGTCGAATAATAAAAGATCGAATGTTCACAATATCGGTCAGTTGACGATAATAACACAAATAGTAAAATTCACAATCCAGGACTGTACAAAGGACCTGCTTACTAGACCAAACATCAAGGTAATAAGGTGTTGTGCTGCTGGGATGGATCTATTTTGCAAGATGGATACTGACATACTAGTGGCAACTTTCTAAAGGGAATTGCCAAAAGCTCCATTTCTCGTGAAGATTGTTGCCTTGGACACAGAATTATGCGACATTTGATCACAGCAACCACAAGAGTTGGGATTAATAATGATGATAACCGCAAACCCAACCAACCAAAATTGTAACAGACATCAGAAAGGGGTGTGCGAGCCTTGGTGTCATGATAAGCAAAGTGTTCTTCACTGATGGAACTAGTGGGCAGCTAGCATCATGATATGTGCCACCAATGACGTAGTGTACTCGTGTATTGTAGATCATATAGGTGGCTCACAGTGGCAGACCTGGGAACAAATCGAGCCCGGGCAAAGACCATGGCAGCGCTCCCTTTCATTTTGCTTCCGGCCACAGGCAGCGCTGATTTGAATGGGAACCAGAACAAGTTCTTTTGGCTGCACCGTCGGAGCCCGGCTGGCTTCCCAGGGTTGCTGGGCTCTGGTTCCGCCCCTGGTGGTTCATATGTGATTTCCTGGAAACCAACTGAAAAAAAAACAAGCAGCTTTGCAGTATCCAGTGAAAAGAAATACAAGACGACCTTTAAAATGCCTTCATCTCAACATGACCAATTTTATAGACTTCTACCCAGCATTAGCGAATAACTTCATCAGACAATTTATGTCCCTTGTAATTTTATAATAAAAAACAAAATGGGTCAGTAACCGAGACACAACAGTTGTATACTTGTAATATCAATATTCTGAGAAACTAAAAAGAAATGCAAATCTTGTGGTAACTAAGATGCATATTGATTAGGAGACACAACAGACAACCATTCTAAGATCCATAGGTCTGTAAAATGAAGTAGGAGAATCTTCGCATCCAATCCTCAACATCTCAAACTAAATTATATCATGATATGGCACTATAAATGCTAGCTACGCATAACATTTTGTACCGATACTTGCAGTCAGGTGGCCAAGTTTACTGTTCTGCTTCATTTGACTTCTTTTAACACTAATATGTCAGATGACTATAAATTATATCCTCAAGTGTACTGATAAAAAATTTAAGGCAAGGCTGGTGGACTCACAACAGTTAACTGACTATATGGCAGATGATCGTTTGACAATCGATTGGCAGTTTACTCCCTACTGGACAGATTCACTCCGACATTACAACTCTGATAAATGAAATGACCACATACAACCTAAACATGGCAAAACAAGACCTAGAATAGATTAGGATCAATATTCCTATCTCCAGTTCTAAAAAAGACAGCACAAAACATGACAATTGCACATCCAAATCTAGACAGCACAAATTATGACCTAGCGGTATGACCTAGCAGAAATAGGGATCGCAATAACTAATCTCAAGAAGCAATCACAATCACAAACTCAAACCTAGACAAGGCAAACAAGACCTAGCAGAAATGAAACTCACACAGTCAAACCTACATTACAACAAGTTCAATCAAACTATATTAGTACACTACAAGAACATACCTTTCAGGAAGATGCCAAGCTATTGGAAACATCTGCTGTGTATCCTCTAATATCAGGCACAAAACCTTTCTCTATCATACCCGCATTGATTATCTCATAAGTGACCCCATTTGGAACAATAGCTTTCTCTGACATTTCATTCAGGAGATCATTAGCCTCCTCCATCTTCCCCATCTTGCAGAAGTACTCGAGCAACACATTATATGTGACCACATTCGCCCATTTCTTACATTTGTTCATCCTACAAATAATTTCATAGGCAGCCTTAGTGTCCCCCTTCTCGCAAAACCCATTTACAATGGTATTGTAGGTCAAACATTGTGGCTCTAAACCAACCTCCAACATCTCATCCAAGAGCTTTACTGCTTTGCAGACCTCACCTTTGCCACACAGCGCACCGATAAGCACACTATAAGTCGTAACATTTGTTCTTACACCTTTCTCCTTCATCTCATCTAGAAGGACTGAAACACTCCTCCAATCCGCGCTATTGGTAAACCCTGCTATCAAGCAATTATATGTGCTAACATTTGGACTAATCCCTTCCCCTTCCATCGCCTCCTTTACCGTCACTGCCTCCTCCATCTTTCCAAGACGCCGGTATCCATCGACCAAGGTATTGTAAGTAAAGGCATTGGGTTTCATGTCACTGTGTGCCATACCATCAACCCAATCCTCGGCTTCCACCATCATGCCTTTCTTGCAAAACCCATTCAGGACACAGTTGAGGACAGACAAACGGCGTGCCAAGCCCAACTTCTCCATCTCTCTCACCAGCTTCACGCCTTCCTCCACCTTCCCCTCACTGCAGAGCCCGTGGACAAGTGAATTGTATGTCATCACATTCGCGGCAATACCCTGCTGCTTCATCTCCTCGAAGACCCTCACTGCAGCTGTAATGTTGGGTTCCTGACAATACCCGTAAACCAGTGCATTGAATGTAACCGCATTCGGAGAAATTCCAGTTTGGATCATCTCTTTCAGTAGCACATCGACATGGTACATCTTTCCAGCTTGGCGGGAATTGCAGTAACCGGCGATGAGAGTGTTGTACGTGTCCACCGAGGGTGCCAGCCCCCACGCCAAGATGTCGTTGGCGACGTCTCCGGCCTTGCGGAGCTGACCAGTCTTGCAGAGCCCGGAGATGACAATGTTGAAGGTGGACAGGTTCGGTGACACGCGCCGCCGCAGCGCCGCCTTGAACGCCCTTTCGGCGATGTCGATCCGGTCGGCGAGCTCGGCGCGTTCGGCGCGGATGAGGGCGGTTAGCAGGGCGTTCACGGAGGCGGTCGAGGGGCGGTGGCGCGGGTAGTCGGCGCCCGCGAGGACGAATGCGTCGTACGCAGCCAGCGGCTGCGAGGCCGTCTCTTATACACATCTAGATGTGTATAAGAGACAGGTATAAAGGAGTTGCATAATCTAATATGTAAAGAAAATAACTCTGATAGATGGACACACTCAACAGAGGCACACATGAGTTGAATTTCCTATTTTATAATATTTTAAATATTTACTATGCATTTTACAAGTTCTATGACATTTTTTTACCTATTTTATTTTAATAAGAAAATAATATCAAACATGTAAATAAATGACTCCACTGTATAAAGATGCTTATAAGGAAGCTAAAAAAATTAGACTTATATTTTTATCATTTTTTACAATTTTATATGATTTTTAAAGTTTCAGCCATTTTAAGCACGCCATGTCAGCGCGCCACGTCAGTGAAACCGCCGTCATGTCAGCGAAACCGCCGTCGAAACCTTTGAGGGATGTAAAATACACGGTTTTGAAATTTGGAGGACCAAAGATTTCTGGTTTTGTACTTAGAGGACGAAAAGCGAACGACGACTATACGTGAGGGAAGTAAAATAGACTTTTTCCCGCGGAAAACGCAAAGAAAAACGGAGCGCTCCGGCCCGTGCTGGCAGACGGAGGCGAGGCCGAGGTGCCGGGCCAGCAAAGACGAACCGAACTGCAGCGTTGTAGACTGACAAACCATCCAGGTGACCGTGTCAAAAAAAAAACCATCCAGTGACCAATCGTGCTGCACCGCCAGCACCAGTGTTTTTTTTTGTTTTTTTTTTGATGCGGCTGTTCGCCTGTGCTCGACGAACGGTGACGCCCACCTCGCGGAGAAGAACAGAAATGCAAGGCAGGCAAGTTTCTGATAGCACCAGGGCCGGTCCTGAGATTTCCGGGGCCCGGGGCGGAACAAAAAGCGAGGCCCTATATCACCAATAACAATAATAACAAGAGCGATAATATATAAATGTTATCACTACTATTATTGTTATCATGTAGCCAATAATCAATTAAGATGAATAAAAAAAGTTCATATTGACAATTTTGAAATTTTTCTTCCAAAAGTATCAATCGTATCCAATAAATTTTCCTTTTTTGTCTCATTGCCTGATGAATACTTTATGCATGACATGACGGTGCGGAAAATTGAAAAACAATTAGTAATGAAAAAACTAGTGCAAAACTACATAGATATAGGATCAAGTCAAACAAATATTATCAATTATCACTTAGAACTCGCAGATCCCAATATTATATATCCTCGTTCCATGTTCAATCGAATGATAGCTTACTGCAAGCAGCACACACTTTTGATCATCATCCATGAACCAAACATCACATCAATAATTCATAGCGAACCTAAAACAGCGTATTCTCCGGCAGCATCTTTGTCTTGGCGTAATTAAAAACAACGTATTTTCGGGCAAAGTCTTTAACTATGTGGACTCACGGTGAAATCAATCTGTGCTGAAAAATAGGATCAGGCTTGCGAGGACTGGAGTTCCAAACTCCAGGCGATGGACACAACGAGTGGGAGTCGCGTATCAGTATCAGACTCATGATTTTTTTCGTTTTCCTCTCCGTTCTCTGGCCGAATGTGAGTAACATGCCCTGGATAGCACTTGACAGTAACATCCCAGATTCTCAGGTACAAGCATAGGCTTGTTGTTTCCATTGGACAAGTAGCACTATGTTTTGAAAAATAGACAAGTAGCCCTAACTGTGGCCGTGAGTGCCCATTGGCCCATATGTGCTGCTAGTTGTGTGCATCAATTCAGAGATATCCGCTTCAAAAATCAATTTAGGGATATGAATTACACTGGAACTTGAGTCGTCGGCAATGAATTGGGGACAAATGCCTTCAGTACAGACTGGCACTGCAGACATTAATCATGCTGAGTTTATGTGTGTAGCATTGGCTATGGCTGAATGCTGAAGTTGTGAACGAAGCAGGTGATACATGGGTACATGAAACAAGAACGACAGAGCCATCTAGGTGAACTGCACACATTTCCATCAACTCCCTGTATCTCTTTCAGTCAGTTTTGCAGATGGGTTTTGAAGCATTTGGGCTCGTGCTAATGAGGAGATGTGCTGAACAATAGCTGACCTGTCAGGGCCTGGGAACGGATCTTGGTGTACCACCATTGTATTCTGCAAGGTAAAATAAACGATGAGGTCAATCATTGTAGTTTCTTAGGCCAGTCTCAGTGCAGCGTTTCATCGCACAGTTACCTAGACCAGAAACTAGGTAACTGTGCCAGATGAGTTTCATGGTGATGAAATTCCTCTCATATTTCATGAAACTCTCCACTCTCTCCTCTGCCACATCAGCACATTAAATGTGATGAAACTCCCACGAAACCCCACTGAGACTGGCCTTAATGACCGCGTTGCCATAATAATTGCAACAAGGGACAGATTGATAATTTCTGTGTTTCTCACTTTCTACAAAGCTGTAGCTGATCTGTGAGCAAAATAATGTACCGAAAACAAAAGATCTCAGCATTGAATGCTGGATGAGGACAAGAGAAATTGATTTTACTAGAACAGCATTCCGAACATTTTGGGCTATGAATACCCTCTCGAAGTGCGCATAAGCTATGAATTGTTCTTGTTTGATTGTTTCTGATGAATTTGTCAAGTAATGCTATACCACATTTTGAAATCTCATGAAATTTGGCTCAACCTTGATATTGCAGTTGTGGCTATTTATTTTTGGCAGATTTGTGTCCCAATTCAAAGCGTTCTAATTATTGCTCTTCCCTGCTGCACTAAAGCGTGTTTGATCAGCCATTTGACAACCATTTGATTGGCCTATGCTTCTTTTGTTTGTATTGTACTGAAGTGCTAACAGTTAGACTAGCTGATAGGTTGTTCTGAAATGTGTTGGTCCACTTGGTTTGCTAAAAGATACCTAGCTAATGGTTTATGTGCTATCTGCATTGTGATTTGTGGATCTTTGTTGGTGTTAATATGATAGGTGGACAAGTTTTCAATTTCATTTTTTTCTTTTTCTTCGTCTGCAAAATTTTGGTCTTTCAGTCAAAAAAGTTTTCCAAATTTGAAAATTTAAACATGTCAAATCTTATCAAGAGTTGTAGAGAACATTTAATAAAACTTGTGCGTCTTCCACCATAGTCGAGTTTTTTTTTTTCTGATAGCCTGATGGTTTGCTATTTCTATTTTGTGCAACCAGACTACAGTTTGAATCCCTGTTAGCCCTTGTTATTTTTTACGACGAGCGGACCCTGCTTGTTAGTGGGACAAAAAAAAATGCCCTTGTTATTTTTTACTTTGTGCCCATCATGGTGTTGGTGCCATAAGAGAGACAAACATGGAGGATCAAATTTATCTATATTGCGACAAGTATATTTTTCTTGTCCAGTCGAATCATAAAAGATCGATGCTCATCGCAATATTGGTCAGTTGACAATATTAACAGATACTAAAATACAGAATCAAGGACTGTACAAAGGGCCTGCTTACTAGACCAAACATCAAGGTAATAAGGTGTTGTGCTGCTGGGATGGATCCATTTGCAAGAAGGATACTGACACACTAGCGGGAACCGGCAACTTTATCAAGGGAATTGCCAAAAGCTCCATTTCTCGTGAAGATTATTGCCTTGATGCAGAATTCTATGCGACTTTTGATCACAGCAACAACAGGAGTTGGGATTGATGATGCTAACCTCCAGTACCACATTTTCTCAAGAGATTGCCATCAACCAACCCACATTGTAACAAACAACACAAAGGACCAAAGGGGTGTGCAGGCCTTGATCTCATGATAAGCGAAGTGTTCTTCACTGATGAAATTTGTGGGCTGCTAGCATCATGATATGTGGGTCAAGCAACGATGTCGTGTATTCTGTAGAGCATAGGTGGTTGATATGTGATTCCTGGAAACCAACTAAACATAAATAAGTACCTTTGCAGTATCTAGTATAAAGAAATGCCAGATGGCCTTTAATGCCTTCATCTCCAGTCCCAAAACATGACCAATTTTCTAGACTTCTACACAGCATTAACGAATAACTTCATCAGATTATTTATGTCCCTTGTAATTTTGTAATAAAACAAACAAAATGGGTCAGTAACCGAGACACATCATTTGTATACCTGTAATATCAATATTCTGAGAAACAAAAAAAAATGCAAATCTTGTGGCAACTAAGGCCCTGTTTGTTTGAGATTATAATCCATGTAGACTATATAAGCTAGATTATAATTCAAGAGTAGTATAATAAAACTCCAATCTAGGACCACAAATAATCTGAAATAAGCAGCACATGGGTAGATTATTTCAGATTATCTGTGGTCCCATATTGGTTCTTTTATTATACTATCCATTGCTCATAATCTAGCTTATATAATCTACAAGCCAAACAAACAGGGCCTAAGAAGCATAGTGACTAGGAGACACACCCGGTTACCACTCTTAGATCCATTGGTCCGTAAAATGAAGGTAGGAGAAACGTTTTCATCCAATCCTCAAGTCCACTGCATCGTGCCTCATGTTTAGAGAAAGCACATGAACATTTCAAACTAAATTATATTATCATATGGCACTAAAAATGCTAGCCAAGCATATTATTTGTACTGATACCTGTAACAATGGGGTGGCCAAGTTTACTGTTTTGCTTCATTTGACTTGTTTTAAATATTAATATTCATGCACACACAAACAATTGAGGCAACATTGGTGGATTCAAAACAGTTAACTGACTATATATGGTAGTTGGAGCAGATGATTGATTGGCAATTGAGCAATACCTAATGAACAGATTCACTCCGACATTACACCTAGATAAATGAAATGACCACATACAACCTAGACATGGCAAAACATGACCTAGCATAGATAAGGATCCAGTTCTAGAAAAAGAAACCACAATTCCACATCCAAATCTAGACAACACAAAATATGACCTAGAAGAAATAGGGATCGCAATTCGTAACTCAAGAAGCAATCACAATCCCAAACCCAAATCTATATAAGGCAAACAAGACCTAGCAGAAATCAAACTCACACCTACATTACAGCAATTTCAACCAAACTATATTAGTACACTAAAAGAACATACCTTTCAGGAAGATGCGAAGCTTTTAGAAAGATCTGCCGTGTATCCTCTTATATCAGGCACAAAACCTTTCTCTACCATGCCCGAATTGATTATCTCATAAGTGACCCCATTTGGAACTAGACCTTTCTCCAACATTTCATTCAGGAGTGTCGCCATGTCAGCCGGCGATTTCGCCGAGACCGTTGGAGAGGGCCTGAGCAACACATTGTATGTGACCACATTCGACCGTTTATTACGTTTGTTCATCCTTCTCCTAATTTCATGGGCAGCCTTAATGTCCCCCTTCTCACAATACCCATTTATAATGGTATTGTAGGTCGGATGTTGTGGCTCCAAACCAACTTCCAACATCTCATCCAAGAGCTTTACTGCTTTCCAGACCTCACCTTTGCCACAGAGCGCACCGATAAGCACATTATAAGTCGTAACATCTGCTCTTACACCTTTCTCCTTCATCTCATCTAGAAGGCCTGAAACACTCCTCCAATCCCCGCTACTGGTAAACCCTGCTATCAAGCAATTATACGTGTGAACATTTGGACTAATCCCTTCCCCTGCCATCACCTTCTTTACCTCCACTGCCTCGTCCATCTTTCCAAGACGCCGATATCCATCGACCAAGGTATTGTAAGTAATCGCATCGGGTTTAATGTTACTCCCTGCCATACCATCAACCCAATCCACGGCTTCCACCATCATGCCCTTCTTGCAAAACCCATTCAGGACACAGTTCAGGATAGACACAGTGCATGTCAAACCCAACTCCTCCATCTCTTTTATCAGCTTCATGCCTTCCTCCATGTTCCCCTCACTGCAGAGCCCGGCGACAAGCGAATTGTATGTCACCACATTTGCGGCAATCCCCTGCTGCTTCATCTCCTCAAAGACTTTCTCTGCAGCTGTAATGTTGGATTCCTTACAATAGCCCTTAATAAGCACACTGAATGTAACCACATCTGGAGAAATACCAGATTCGATCATCTCTTTCAACAGCACATCAACATGGTACATCTTCCCAGCTTCGCAGCACTTGAAGTACCCATCGATGAGAGTGTTGTAGGTGACCACCGAGGGCGCCAGCCCCCACGCTCTGATGTCCTTGGCGACGTCGCCTGCCTTGCGGAGCTGACCGGTCTTGCAGAGCCCGGAGATGACGGTGTTGAAGGTGTACAGGTCCGGCGACACGCGCCACCGCAGCGCCGCCCTGTACGCCCTCGGCGAGGTCGACCCGGTCGGCGCGGACGAGGGCGGTTAGCAGGGCGTTCACAGCGGATGGTGGGCGCCGCGGTCGCGGCGGCGGGAGGCGAGGCGGGCGAGGAGGAGGGCGTGGAGCCGGAGCGGGAGCGGCGCGCGGAGGTGGGCGCGGGACCACCGTGCGAGGGAGACGAGGTGCGAGAGAGGGGGCAGCGGCGCGGTGCGGAGGAGGAGGTGCAGGGCGCGGTGCGCGGCCGCCGCGGTGGACGCGCCGCCGCTTGTGAGATCCACCACGCGGCCGAAGCGGCCGGCGGCGAGGTGGGCCAGCAGCGTGGCGAGCGGCATGGGGGTGAGATGGATTCCGGGGGATTGCCCACAGGCGCTGGGTGGATTGAGGCGGAGGGCGGAGGCTCTCCGGCAGGGAGGGAGGGTGGTTGAGCGGCGCGCAAAGGCGAGCCCGACTGTGGGGTTTCAGAATTCAGAATGACAGAATTTTGGAAAAAAGATCCATCAGTGTATTCTTCGATGGTTCGACCTGAAGAATTTCGAGATGAAACGGGAGATCGATCATGCTGCATCAGCACTGTATTCTTCGACGGTTCGACCTGAATTTTTGATGCGGCACCATGAGTGTTCAGTGAGACGGAAGCATTCTGCACGCTATGCTCCACGAATGGTGGCGCCTAGCTCACGGAGAACAGAAGCGCAAGACAGGAAAGTTTCTGATAGCACTCGACAGTTAACATCTCAGATTGTCAGTTACAAGGATTTGTTTCCATGGCACAAGTAGCACTACAACTGTGGCTGCGACTGCCCAATTGCCCATACATGCTGTAGGTTGTGAGCATCAATTCAGGGATATGAATTACACAATGGAGCTCGTTTCGTCAGCAATGGACTGGGCACAAATGGCTATCAGAACCTGAGTTTATGCCTGTCGCATTCGCTGAATGCTGGAGTTGTGAAGCAGGTGATATACGATCTCGTACATAAAACAAGAACGCTCGGGCCATTTGTGAGAACTGAACACATTTCCATCAGCTGCATGTCTCTTTCAGTCAGTTTTGCAGACAAAATTAGATGGGTTTCGACGCATTTGGGCTCATGCTAGTCAGCTGTGCTGAGCAATAGCTGACCTATCAGCGGGATTGATATTGCTGCACCACCACTGTATTCTGCAAGTAAAGGTAAATGAAACAGTGAGGTCAAGCATTGTCGGTTCTTAATGGCGTGTTGCCGTAGCAATTGTAACACTGATGACTCCCACTGCAAATAAACAGATTGATATTTCTATGTTTCTATAAATCTGTAGCTGATCATGTGAGCAGGGTAATGCACTGAGAACCAAATACCTCAGAATTCAATGCTGGAAGAAGACGAGAAATCGGTATACTAGAATAGCATTTGGAACATTTCACTTATCTATATGGTAAAACGGCAAGCATCATATGTACCTTGTGAATTTAGCAACAGTTAAACTAAAATCTCTTCTGTTCCAAAAGCTTGGCCACAAAAGCAGCAGCCAGGTGATGAGTAAATTTGAAGGTGGCATTACTCAGAAGCCCACATTTTATACAGGTTGACAAGAGTTTTGCAGGCTCTCTGCCGTCATGTACCAAACTTCTCTAACGGAAGTTTTCTCGAAATATAAAGGCCAAAGAGGGCTCAGATTTCGAAATCCACAAAGACAATACATGATATAGGTCTTACAAGATAAAATCAGGTGTTCACAACAAAATAAAAAAAGATAAAATAAGGTGGATGTTCATGATTTTGATTAAAAGCCAGATTCACCTGATTTTCTTTTTATAGGAACTGAAATGTTTACTTCATGATAGCTTATCCTAATTTTAACCATGGCACTAATTACAGTGTCAAAATACTGTTAGCACCTAAGCTTTGCCCTTTTCTTTCTTTTTAGCAAAGCTGAATTATTTTCTTACAGAAAAATAGAAATTGGCTTTATAACAAAAAAAATATATTTATGTCCACATATAAACAAAATTTCACTAGGTAACTGTTTCTTTTCATTTTTGCATTTTTATGGTCTAACCCCAGCTTGGCTCAAGTTTCAATTTATATGAGTAACACACATGAGCATCAACAAAAAGTATTTTGAAGTACTGCAATACACTATGTAACACTTGATTACCTGACACGAAAATAAATCTACTCAATCTCAGCACTATACAAATGAAATGAAACAATTAGCAATTATGGAATACCTTTATCTGCTTTCTTTGCTTCAGTTTCACCTTCACATCAACTCCGTTATCAATTATTGCCCGCAACACAACCTCAATTTTCCCTTCAATCCTATCCCCTTTCCTTGGTGTGTACACTGCATTGTGAATATCATCCTCTATCGCACGCTTCGCAAGCAATGAGCCAACAGCTGCACAGGCCTTCATGCCCTTACCCTTCTTCGAACCCAGATCAAACTTCATGTCCTTCGAAATGGAGTGTGCAACGGCCACCACCCTGCTGGTCACTCGGTGCACGAAGCAAGCACGCACCGACCCCTTGGTGACATGTATGTCAAGGCAGAAAGGGTGGTGGTAAGGATCAGTCATCTGGTTGAACGTTGGCACCCGTTCCCGCTTCGCCTCAACCACTTCGTCCTCACGTGCTGCGCGGTTTGCCTTCTTCAGCTTTGGAACGTCGGTAGAAACTGGCTTAGCAGGCTCAGCATTCTTGCATTCCTTTGAGTCCTTGGCCTTGGCTTTCTCCCTCTTCCTGCTGCGGCGCAAGGGCACGTTGTTCTCCTCAAACTCCCGCGACCCCCTGTCCAGCTTGTAGAACAGCTTCCTGCGGTGCTTCATGTCATCGATCTCATCGTCTAAGTCTCGCACCTCATCGCCCTCGTGTTGCTGAAAGTCATCTATGAACTCGCTGGAGCGCGCAGGCTCCGGCAAGACGCCCAAGGACGCGGGCCAAATATCGGAATCGACCACGTCGATGCGGAAGCTGGAGCCAAGGGGCCCGGAACTGGAGCAAGGCGAGCTTCCGGGCACCTGGACTCGCACAGGTGAAGATCGGCGCGGCGGATCGGCCGAGGCTTCGGAAGGGATGATGGACAGCGAGCGGAGAAGATAGAGGAGGCCGGGAAGCTCCCGGAGAGGGTGGGTTGCGCACTGCCGCCGCGCTTCGTGATGCAGCTGCCGGAGGAACATTCCCACAAACACCTTGCGTGCGAGCTGGTTGTATACTCTTGAGATGCTGCTGCTGCTTTCTTCTCAAATCGCAACTAGGAGTAGTTAAACGGAGGGTCTGCCTGGCCGCTAGGTCCCAGGACTAGGAATTCCTGAGGAAATAGCTAACCCTTGGCGCAGCCACGTCGGCGATTCAGCGACGCTCACAGCTCACTGCCGTGGCGGAGCAGAGCGAGCGGGTAGATGCGGAGCAAGCAGCTTGAGCTGGAGAGGGAACCGTGTGAGAACTGTTGGACGAGACTGGCCCATATAAGATTAGGCCCAGTCGCGTTCTGCTATATCTTCCTGTCTACCGGGGACGGACATGGACTACGGAGTAGACGAGGTGAGTAGAAACTAGAAAGTGCACTTCGCGTCTTGGACTCCAGATCACTAATATAATTGTTGAACACTTCCACGGATTACCAAAACGGCCAAAAACAGGCACTTAATCCCAAACCAACCTGTTATGGCAATCATCTACATGTTGAACGATCAGATACTGAAGAATAATCTTGTGTTCTACAAGCACCTGAGTTTAAGCATTGACAACTGATATCAACCGCTGAATTGTGGTATGCCCAGTTTGGTTCACTAATCGAAATAGATGACCTCCCATTCAAACCCCAACAGGATTTTCTTTTTCTTCGGAGAAAGGCAAACGCGCTAGGAATGACTCTTCCATTACATAACATCTCCTGACGTAAATGTCGACTTACAACCAAAAATTGTGCCAATTTTACTCATCTTCTGTGCAACTGTCGGGTTAGCATTTCCTTATCCCTGAATGTCCTCCGACAGCCATACAACTTTTAAAACTAATATATATGCTAATGTTGCAGCACAAATCATGAAAACATTGTGAAAAGTCAAAGAAATTAAAGTAACCTTGCTGGCACAAAGCATTCACCAACAAGATAATAACTCAAACCCACTAGTCTTGCTGATTACAGACCAAGGATAAATGGGATCATGAGGCAATATACGAGGTACCCACATAGATTCAGCTATGTATAATCATCAGCAGTGCTTTGTTCTCCCTTTCTGCGCCATACAAACAACAGAATGCGGGGAATCAGAGTTCAGAAATAAAGGGATAAATAAAATTGAAAATAGGATTGAAGGAATAAAATAATGGTTAAACTCAACATGGGAATTGATGATACGGAAAACATTTTCAACTTTAGCAATGGAATCCTTAGCTCAGCTCATATCCAAAAGGTTAGGTCTTTCGATCAACTGTGTTCAACACTGTCAAAAGGTTCAATTTTGGATCCTCTTAAGTTAATGTGGTATTGTTTTGTATTTGTTGGGCATACCATGCACAAAAATACTGCCAGACTCATGAAATTGTAAGTATCACCACTGACGGAAAATGATTTACCCTTACTTGTTTGCTTTAACAATTTGCAGTATTTGTGCAAACTCAAACATCGAACATATTTCTTCATACCATGAATACAATGAAGATACATACCATGAATACAATGAAGATAGGTTTCAATTAATGTCGTTCGCTGCCACTAATCTATGAATGCATAAGTTGAGTTATTAGGCTATCATTTCCAAGGAGGTCAATGTTATGTTCAGAGATGCTTAGAAAACTAGAGCTAATGTTCTTGACTATAATACCATAAGACTTCTACAAATACTAGATTTCTTGAATCTTGAGGATGCAATAAACCTAAAGTCATACAATCCATTGATGACTGTGTATTTCTTTAAAATAAAACAAAACCTAAAAGCAGCCTAAGAAGTACTTACAAAGTAAGAGTTCATCTACCCCAGCTTAGGACGGGCAAAACGGCCAGACCAAACTTTCATGGCAGATAATAGGACAGAACTTGAAGCCATGTTCTGGGATGTTCTCAGTATAGATGGTTTCAATTTCTGCCGTCTTGGGGTCATAGTAGCCCAATGACCAACCTGCATTGAGCAAAATCCGTCCATCCTTGGGATCAATAGCCAATGGCACAGTATTCTCCAACAAGTAATCTGGCAAGAACTTCTTCAGCTCTATATGATACTCCATTAACCAAAGGCCACAATCTTTCATCATCCATGTGTCAATTGCGTTCACACTTTGATCCGAACAAGCCACACAAAGTGCACCTTGAAGCTGGAGGATGGTCATATGCCCACAGTTATGGCTGCATGGTGGACCTTGCATGACTTCGAATTCCTCTGTCTTGACATCAAACGCCACAATCTCGCATGTTGCAGAAACTGGGCCAAGATTTGGCTCTACCATCCAGCAGATCTTTCCATCAACGAACGTGGGTGGTGTGCCAGCTACAGGTCTAGGAGGAGGGTCTAGTGGGCGCCATTGCTCCTGATTCACATATCGCATTTTGCATTGCAGCTCATAATATCTTGTTTCCAGGTTCTTCTCTTTGTAGGTAATATGTACCAGAACATGGATGTTAGTCTCAGAGTCATAGCCCAACCCAATGCGACCAGCAAAGAAGGTGCCATCATTATCATCAAACGATATGTGCTTACAGTACCCAATGGCAGGATTGCATATAAAGTCCCAGGAAGCACAGCTACCCACGTTAAGACCATGGACTGGCTGGGAGCATACAAGATTGGAAATCAAGTTTGGTACACGCCCATCAGTGAATTTCTCCACATCCACATACATACCAAAGCGGGGATCCATGATGAACATGATACGAGGGCTCTTGTTTAAGTTTGCATGGATAACATGTGCTTGGATAAAGTGATCTGTCCTGATCATTGCACGCCACTCCCGGCAGACCAAGCTCAAATCCAGAACAGAGCGGGCCGGCAGCCACTTGAGGATGTCAAACCAAGCTTCAGCTGTTGGTGATGAGGAAATCATCTCTTCAATTGTGTGGCCCACAGGGACAAGACTCTCCTCATAGAGACCTAGTGCCGGGATGTTGTCATCCTCACAATTGCCAATGATAGTCTCATCTGGAGTGAGTAAAATCTGTGGGGCACTGCCATTTAGGTCTACCACAAATACCTTGCAAGAACCTGTCCCGAACATAATTCTTTTTGCACCATCTGAGTAATATCTGGCTAATGGGGCCATCCATAGCGAGTCCAGTAGCATGCGCTCAGATTCTGGCCAAGCTGTTCGATCAATGCAATACAGAGTCTCCCACTGGGCCGCCTTGTAATCTCTTAGCACACACACATGATAAAGATGCTCAATATCTGGTTTTCCATAGCACAAACATAAGCACCCATCCAGCTCTGTCATCATAGATGCTGCATCCTCAAAACCTGATGGCGGTAGTAATGAACCAAAGGTCTCATCACTGATACTGAAAGTGAGGATGCCACCGTCACGGCAAAGAAAATGTAGACACCCGTTTAAGAAAACAGCTGGCCTCTCCTCCTCCACCCAACGCAAGGGAGGCTGTTCAGCTGTTGGCCTCCAGTATGCAGGCCTGTCAAGGACAAACACCTCACAGCATGTGGATCTTGCCATGCTGGTTTCATTCTCTGGATAGCAGAACAAACGAACTACCTTAAATTCCTTCCTCATTGCGCAGTAACCAAGGGCATAAGACACATCAATGAAGAAAGGTGGCGGGTGTTGAAACAATTTAGTGCGCAAAGTCATCTTCATCGGCGCCTCGCTATCTGGGAGAGGCAGTACATCACCAGTGGAAGGGTTGCAGACGAAGTACCCGCCGTTGCCGGTGCCGCGAACTAGGATAAGGCCACGGCAAGGCTTGGTAACAGGCACGATTATCCCATCCGAGAAATCGTCGGGCATGAGCTTCTCGACCGCGCCACCGGGCCGCCACGAGCGGAGATGGTCGTCGTAGTCGGACCCCACCGCCGTGAGCAGCAGCCTGGGGTGGTCCGGCCGGTTGGCGCGCCGCAAGTGGAGGTCGACGAAGTAGGCCGACGAGAGCCTGGCGCACCACGCGCGGCAGACGCAGCGGAATCGACCCACCGACTTGGCCGGCAGCCGGGCGAGGATCTCCGTGATGACCTCCGTGGGAAGCACCGGAGCGTCCTGCCTGCTGCCCTCCGTGGGCGGAGGTGGCGCCTCCACCTCCACCTCCACCTCCATCTCCATCCCGCTCCCGCTTGCCTTGCTAGTAGTTCGCGCTGGCGGAGCGCAGTGGAGACCGGCGGCGGCGGGACGGCGAGGTAGGGTTTGTAGAGGGAACAGAACAGGCACCGCGTTTTTTTTTACCAACAACTCTTTTTAAGGGTTAATTGAATATATACCATTACAATTTTTCAGTTTTTGAGATATTCCATTACAACTCGTGATATCTGAGATTTGCCATTACAATTCAACGATTCATTGAACCGTGCCATTTTCTACGCGTGCAGCGACGTTGGGCCCACCTGCAGGCATACATATTCTCGTATTGATGAACTTGCCCCTGTATCGAGTGGATAAGAGCGCTCCCGTCCGACGGAGCGGTCGTCTTCCACCCCCCTCTCTTGTTCCCCCTGTGTCGTCCGTGGTGTCGGGGGCGAGCGCGCGTCAACGGGCGAGCGCGCGGCGCGTCAACGGGCGAGCGCGCGTCAACGGCAACCGACGACGAGCGTGGCTCAGGCATGTCAGGGAGGAGGGTGGGCAGCGGCCCGATGAAAGCGGTGTCGTGGTCGAGCTCTACGGCGAGTGGCGGCAGCAAGGGCAAGCTGATGCGCCTTGTGGAGTGCCCCCAATGTGCCATCCGTGTGATTAGGATCCGGAGCAAGAAAGAGGATTCGTATGATGAGTTCTTCTACAAGTGCCCGAACAACATCAAGGCAAGATTTTCTTTCTTCTCTCTCAATTGTTTGTTGGCTCTGTGATATTCTTAGGGTTAGCTTCTCGCTGCAGGAAGACCCGCGTACCTGTGGATTCATCCTATCAGAACAGCAATATGAGGCGTACCTGCATTCTTTAGAACCAGAACAAGACCGCTGGGATGGAGAAGGTCGTTGGGCTTACATCACAGCAACAATTTTAGCTTCAACATCACAGGAACCATTTAGGTACAACATCACAGCAACAATAATTGCATAACACAAGCAAGTTGATAACAGATTCATGTATTTCCCTCCATAACATGCAAGTTGATGATGTCTTAAACCAAACCATAACAGGTAGTTCCCTCCATAACAGGTAGTTCAACAAAATAGCACAATCCAAATCCAACCTTGACAGCGTGATGCCTTATTGCTTTCCTGAATGCTATAATGTCTGGGAACTGAGCCCCTATTGCAATGTTGGGATTTTCAGGATCATGAATCACATGAATCTCCTGAGGATCTGCATCATTCACCTCTGCCTAGACAGGATCTGGAGCTTTTTCTTCATAGGTGTCTTCTTCTTTTTAGGAGTCTTCTTCTTCTTAGCTGGCTTTGGCTTCTTCTTCTTCTGTTGGGTTCGGCCACCAATGGATAGTCCAGCTTCTTCTTCCTGTGTGTTCCTACAGAACAGTTGCACAAGAGTATGAGTATAGGGTCAGGAAATTGTCAACATAAAGTATAGAGTCAGATATTTACCTGTTATTTTTGCTTCTTGATGCACCATCTTCTCCTTGTTCTAGAATTCAAATATAACTAACGCGACTCAGACTTTGAGATCAATATATCAGAGCTTATTATGGGATTTTATACTTCCACCAAAAATGCATAAGTACTAAACAATTTGGTGCTAAACAGTCAGGTGAAAATTAAATTCTCAACCTCATATCTACAGACTACAGATGCAATTTTCTTTTGTAAGTAAAAAATGTGCTTTCACGGTTAGTTCCAGACAATGTAAGGTTTGCCTGATAAAAACAGGTGGATAAGGTTATCCGTGGTTGATTTGGAGTGTTCAGAGTTAGATTGTCTGGCTATTTAGGTGGTTGCCTTTGGTTCCTAAGAAATCAGAATCACTAGTACTCGAATGATGCTCTGTTTCTGTTGTACTAAGGTAGGCTTACAGACAAGAG
>OAMR01000594.1:403532-437531 GCA_900205405.1 Echinochloa crus-galli | reverse complement strand
GGGTGTGTTTGGTTGGTGGGATGGGATGAGAAAATTAGGGATGGGATGATCCCAGCCATCTTTTTGAGGTGTTTGCTTGGTGGGATGACCTTGACACTGGAGGAATATTCTTGGTAGATCCTGGATGACTCCATCCCCAAAAAACGAGCGGATGGGGTGGCAGCGTCAGGGGCGAGCGCGACACCCTGGTTAACATTGGGATCAAATGATGTGGTGGTAAAGGGAGCTGGGATAGGTTCATCAAGGTTAGGCTCAACAGGAGGTACCACACACAGAGGAACTAGTGAATCAAACTCATGGTTAGCACACACATCCTTATCAAACACTGATACAATGACCTGACAGCTCATCTCAGATTTATACATTTCAAATAGGTCAAGCATTTGAATTTCATCACGTAGCCTGACATCCTCCCCAATTTTTTTGTCAAAATACCACACTGTGGCAGATTGATTAGCAGCCCATTTCACCTCATTCTTCAGACTATTCATCATCAACTCAAAGGTGAACGAGCCTATCTCCACATTCCACTTAATTAGTGTGCCCTTCGAGTATATTTTCCTACCCAAAGAGCCCATTGTGCAGAAGCCTTCGACTTTAATCTCAAAAGAGAAAAACTCAACCCTAACAGCAAACACACAAGGTCAAACAAAAGGGCATACGAGGTCAGGCATACGGGCTTAGGCTTATCAATCCTATCGCAGACAAGTGCATTCGCGGTTTCTAGGTCTGTGGTAAGTTCTAGGGTTCTAGGGTACCCTAATCGAGGGGATTTCCAGTCGTACCTGTCCTCGCCGCCTCCCTCCATCGCCACGCAACACCCTCCATCGCCGGCGCAGCACCCTCCATCGCCGGCGCACCACCCTCCATCGACGGTGGACCGCGGCGATTAGGGTTGGACTCCACTCACCACCGCCTTCATCCCGCCACCATCGACGCTTCCTGCGGGTGAATGCGGCAGCTTGGATCTCGTCTCCACCTTTCCGCGCTGCCGCCGCCGCCGCCGCTCGCTAGGGTTTTTGGAGAAGAGAAGATAAGACGAAGGGATGGGGAATGGCTCGGGCTCGATCCGATCCAGACGGGATGGAGTGTTGTATTCGATTTCAAGGGCATTCTGGTCCTATGAAATGTCGTATACGAATACGTATGCCTGCAGGTGGGCCCAACGTCGCTGCACGCGTAGAAAATGGCACGGTTCAATGAATCGTTGAATTGTAATGGCAAATCTCAGATATCACGAATTGTAATGGCATATCTCAAAAACTAAAAAATTGTAATGGTATATATCCAATTAACCCTTTTTTTATTATATTAAAGCAGCATTCTTACAACAAGGCCCTTGGCAAAGGAGCCAATTACATCGAGGTCCAAAGGACTCAAACACAAAACCGCCACCGGAAGCAGATCGCCGGCGGACAGCTGCAGCGGCGAAAGCCGCGTGGAGCCGTATGAGCGGAAGGGCCTCGCGAAGCAGAGGCTTGAAATGGATGCGGACGACGTCGAGGAAGACATCACCGGCGAACCATGGATGAAGTTGCAAGAGCAGTCGCCGACGAGAAGAAGGTCGCCGTCCACAGAGCCGGTGGGAAGCTCACTACCGAGACGATGACGGAGGGCGTTGAGCCAACTCGATGCCGATTTGGAAGGAAATTAGGGGATGCTGTAGGCAGCGAACAGGCCTTCAGACTTCAGAGGCCGTCTACGCGGATGGGGAATGTTATATGGGCCAGGTACGGCTCGGCCCATCAAGGCCTCTGAATTCTGAATAAGAGAAAGTCCATCTGGCATCCCTCAACTATTGCCGTCCCATTCTCTCCCCTCATCTCCAAAACTGGATATTAGTGATCCTGAACTTTTGAATTCTGAATAAGAGAAAGTCCATCTGGCATCCCTCAACTATTGCCGTCCCATTCTCTCCCCTCATCTCCAAAACTGGATATTAGGATCCTGAACTTTGAAAACTGGTTGTTTTTCATCCTCGGCAGTTTTAATAGTGGTTTCGAAGGGGGTAAATTGAAATCTAGTTGACGACGTAAAATGGTATTTCTGAAAAAAAAAACTTTGCAAATATTTTTTTCTTAAAAATCTGATAAAAAATTCTAGAATCTGGTTTAATCTTAAAAATATAGAAAATTGTTTTACATCAGAAAGTATGAAAGTAGTTTCATATTTTCTCTGCGATTCCCTGCGATTCCCAGGTTCGATGCGACACACGGTACCTCCTTTTTGGAGGTGCCGGACTTATTAGCAGCTAACACACAGATTGTCCTCGAAATATTACAACCAGAACGGAATATGTTATGGTTTTTGCTTGCCAAAGGCTTAATGGATTAACATGTAACGAGATAAGCGCATCACACTTTCATGACTAAAATTTACATAGGGAGGAAGAGATAAGCTTCCATGGAGTTGACCATTTCTGGGTGTGTTTGGTTGGTGGGATGGGATGAGAAAATTAGGGATGGGATGATCCCAGCCATCTTTTTGAGGTGTTTGCTTGGTGGGATGACCTTGACACTGGAGGAATATTCTTGGTAAATCCTGGATGACTCCATCCCAAAATAACGAGCGGATGGGGTGGCAGCGTCAGGGGCGAGCGCGACACCATCGCCTTCACCCGGCTCTCCGCTCACCTCCGCCTCCAGCTCGGCGCTCCGCTCACCTCCGCCTCCACCCCGCCGCCCCATCCCCGTCACGTGACCTGCCGCCGCCGCGCCATGGTCGCCGCCGCCGCCGCTCTGCATCCCACGCCGTCACCCGCCGCCGCCTCGCCGCGCGCCCTTGGCCCTGTCTCTTATACACATCTCGTATATGGAAATTAAAAACCCCTTTGAAAACCGCTGCCGCTCTGCATCCCACGCCGTCACCCGCCGCCGCCTCGCCGCGCGCCCTTGGCCGCCGTGCTCGGCCGCCGCGCTAGGGCCGCCGCCCTCGTCCGCCGCGCTAGGCCCGCCACGCTGGCCGCCGCGCTGGCCGCCGCGCTGTTAGTACACGCGACGAAACGCGTGTTCCACCCCCTAACGCCTGGAGACATTCGCTCAAGCTCTCTCTCTCTCGCCGGCGACCGAAGGTAGAAGATGAACAGTAGAATTTTGGGGCGACGAACGCCGCGGCGACAATACGCCTGTATCTTGGCTTTAATTCAACTCTAACACTTCGAACACCATACACAGAGGAGCATGGGGCTACTTGTAGGCCGGGATCGACAGGAGCTCGCCTCCTCAGCCCGCCATTTCCGCCATGACCCGCAGAGCTCGCGCGGACTACGTCGTGAGCCTCCACTCAACGATTCGCGCGCTCTCCTCCGCAGAGCCGGGCGCCACGCACACCGCGCCTCTAACCAACACCGACCGAGTCCTCCGCAGCTCACTTGCGCGCCCGATCGACACCCATTCGCCCGGAACGTGACGGAACACCACGTGCACCATGGCGGCAGCTCATCTGCCGTGCACGCTCATTCCGGGCGACTCACACTACACACGCTGATACAAACGCACACAGCACATACACACGGACACGCCGAGCTTAATCCTAACAATCTCCCCCTAAGCTTGGCGTCGCCGTCCCCGCTGCTCACAGCAGCGTCGCTTCTTCCTCTGCGTCGGCGAGCAGCGTCTTCGCCCTCTTGGAGTTGGGGCAGTCCCTCGCGATGTGCCCGCGCTCGCCGCAGGTAAAGCACCTCCCGCGGTTGCGCCGCTCAGACCTCCTGCTCGAGCCTGAACACGTGCTTGCGCCGTCGTCGTCCTCGTCGACGTTGTCACCGCCCTTGTTGCCGCCGCCGCGCCGTGCATCTTCGCCGCGCCGCGCCTCGCCACCACGCGCACGCTCCTTGCCACGCTGACGACGCCTTGCCTTCCACTCCGCCTCAGTGAGTAGGAGCTGCCCGGCATTGCCGGCATCGGCCGCCGGCTGATCTTCTGCGTCCGCCTCCTCCGCCACCTGAAGCTGGCCGACGAGCTCGTCCAGCGTCATGGCGTTGAGGTTGCCGTGTATCTCAATGGACACCGCCACTTGCTTGAGCTTCCTTGGCACGACGCGCAGAACCTTCTTGACCACCCGGGCGTCCAAGATTTCTTCGCCGAGATCACCCAGCCGCGCGGTCAGCCGATTGACGCGCACGGCAAAGTCGGCGACTTCTTCGCCGTCGTTGAAACGGAGGTTCTCGAACTCCTTCATGAGCCGCTGAACGCTTGAGGCCTTCACGCGATCGTCGCCGCCTCGTGCCCGCTTCACGGCGTCCCAGGCCTCCTTCACCGATGACTTCACGGCGAGCCCGGCCTTCATCTCCGGCGGAACGCCACGGAGGATCGCGGCCATCGCCCGGCGATCCTTGGCGCGGTCCTTGCTCGCCGCCTCCACCACGTCCCACAGCTCCAGCGCCTCCAGAGACACCTGCATAACCATCGACCACTCTTGGTAGTTACCCTTGGTCAGCAGCGGTATCTCCACCACGCCGGAGCTGGGCACGACGCGCTCTGCGGCGGCGACACCGGAACCTTCTCCGCTCTTGCCCATCGGACTCTCCCCGATCTTCATGCACCAAGCTCTGATGCCACTTGTTAGTACACACGTCGAATCGCGTGTTCCACCCCCTAACGCCTAGAGACACTCGCTCAAGCTCTCTCTCTCGCCGGCGACCGAAGGTAGAAGATGAACAGTGGAATTTTGGGGCGACGAACGCCGCAGCGACAATACGCCTGTATCTTGGCTTTGATTCGACTCTAACACTTCGAACACCATACACAGAGGAGCATGGGGCTACTTGTAGGCCGGGATTGACAGGAGCTCGCCTCCACGCCCGCCATTTCTGCCATGACCCGCAGAGCTCGCGCGGACGACGTCGTGAGCCTCCACTCAACGATTCGCGCGCTCTCCTCCGCAAAGCCCGGCGCCACGCACACCGTGCCTCTAACCAACACCGACCGAGTCCTCCGCAGCTCACCTGCGCGCCCGATCGACACCCATTCGCCCGGAACGTGACGGAACACCGCGTGCACCATGGCGGCAGCTCATCTGCTGTGTATAAGAGACAGCCGCGCGCAGGGGAGGGAGGAGGATGCGGCGCGGGGGAGGTGGAGGGCGGCCGGCGGGGGAGGGGCGGGAGCGGCGCCGCCAATGGAGGGGATGGACGGCGGCGCTGTGGAGATGATGAGGGAGGAGAGAGTGTGACGAGAGGAGAGGAGGGAGGGGATATAGAGAGTGACATGTGGGCCATGTAGAGAAGTAACCTCACCAATTATACAAAGAGGTGATCATATCTTTGTTGTACATGTCTATCCATCCAACCAAATAAAAAATGGGATGGTCCCATCCATGTTTCATCCATCCAACCAAACAGAAAACATGGATCATCCCATCCATCAAACCAAACATGTGATGGAATGGACTCATCCATAGATAGAGTGGATGGGATCATCCCATCCAACCTTGACCCTCAACCAAACAGATCCCCGCCAGGAGCAACCATTTCTACGTCAGGTACTCAGGTGTTTCCCCCATGGGAGCAACCATTTCTGTGTCTATGTTTCCTTGAGATCTATGAAAGCAGCCATTGCTCGTGCAACTTCTTTTACCTTGCGAATCTGGGCCCGAGCTGAAGCCCCGTCCTCCCCCTCCAGTTCTCTCTTAGCATCCTTATTGAGCCGTGCAGAAAAATCAGCATCCCGTGCAGGATCAAAATAGATGCAATCATCCTCCGATGTATCCAGAAAAATAGTCCTTAGCCCTCCACCTCCAACTAGTTGTCCATTTGTGACGTCATGTTTTCCACGAGCCATTTCCTCAAAGTCAAAGCTTTGCCCAAGGTATGTATGTGAAAATGGATGCACAATTTTGGTCCCACAATGCTCGCAGTGGAAACAGCGACCTATTCTCAAAAGAAAAACAAAACAAAGGGTCATCAACCTGACATAGCCATCAAAATAATGCTAACATCATCAGCAATGCAAATCTGCATAGTTGAGGAATCAAGAAGAATCAGGCCACAAATGAGGGCATATGCATGCGCAATACTGCAAGTAACATAATCATGAGATATTTCTATTCAGTGGCGGAACCAGTAAATATTCGTAGGGGCCAGACAAACTGATCAACATGTCATTGTATATACTGTAGAAAAAATAAAGCTAATCGTATGCAAGCTAAACTTTTCATAACTTCATAAAACTTCAAAATACACGAAAAGCACTAGACAAAAAAAATCACAATAGAGAAGAATCAATAAACAGATGTGCAAGAGCAACAACCATGTCACTGGGGTTGGCCATCCACGCGTAGTCATCGCCAGGCGTTGTGCCTTGTCACTGCTGCTACAGTGCAGGGTGTTATAAAAAAATTACGAGACTCAAGGCCACAGGTTGCCCCTGCAGGCAAACCCCTGGTTCCACCGCTGTTTCTATTCATTATAGAGGCCCAAGGCCACAGGTTGCCCCTCAGATTGGGAGGCGCATCAGTTAATGTTAATCAGACACACATCTGAATGTCTTTGCATCTTTGACACTTCAGTGCAGTGGAAGAACAGCCAAACAAACCTCCTAAGAACCTTATGAAGGAATGACAGAAGCTGCAACAAATGGCTGGAGCAGTTCTGGCACTGACCAGGGTTCAGAGGAAACATGGAGAATCGGCTAAGATCTGTAAGGGGAGCTATGGAACAAGATGGATCGTAACATTTTGTTAAACCATAAGTCGTTAAAGAGACAGCAGGTTGTGGTGACAATATCTTATGCTCAAAAGGATATTATAATTATAGGTTTCACATTGTGTACTACTCATTCCATTTTTTTTCTCTATTTGACCAAAGCCAACAAAATCAGTTTTTTTTTTCATTTTAGAGATAGCCGACCAAATCAAGTGCCTAACCAACATCAGTGTATGCTTTGGCAGCCCAATACTAATGTTACAGTGGGAAATGGGCTGAGGCAACTCCACAAAAGCATTCATCAAACTTGATCAAGCAATAGGTTGTTCGCAGTACTTTAATGCGAGAAAGTATTAGCAGATGCATAGGCTAGAATACCTACTGTTATTCGTAGCAGGAGAAAGGAAAATGCCTAGTTTATTAAGTATTTCCCTATGTATGGTCAGTAATGTTTTATGGATTATTCCACAGCACTGTGAACATCCTCTAAATGCAATGCATGACACAGATCTTGACATGTATGCCAAAGGAATAATCATACCACTACTAAGAACCATTATTCAAGGTAATCTGGATACTGCTTATACCGAGCATACCTGCATCTTTTGATGACTCCGACACGGGCAAGCACAGAGATTGAGAATCCTCCATATCTTCAGGGTCATTTCTAAACTGGAGGAAAAGGAGTGTGGGAGCTACATCAGCAAATTGTGACCCTTTCAGACTTGCCCAGATGTTGACATGGGAATATGGGTATCCGTTGTAGTTCTCATAGTAACCAAAATTGCCGTTCAAGGGTATTTCATCATTCACCCCACAGATAGCAAGAAGCTCATACTCCTCTCCCTGCAATTGGTTCAAAAAGTATCGTATCAGAAACGCCATCTACCAGACAGGGTTGAAAGAATGCAAGAACAGCAGAGAAACAACAGAGCATATAATTAACTTGCCTTATCTTGTGTGTGTTTGCTTAATGCAGCTTGAACCCTTTTGCAAATCGAGCTCTGGTGAGCTTCAAAATCCTTCCTTTTGCGAGAGACAATTTGGGAGGCACGCTTGGTCAGTTTCTGAACAGGCCTCTCAGGCTTGCTATGTGGATATTGTAACAAAGATGTCGAGATGGTCTGAACATCATCAGGGGAGAGGGTACGCTTAACCTCAAGCATCGACTTTAATTTTAACCCTTCTTGCAAGGACCCCAATGCAAAGTTTGCCAGTGCGGTAGGGTTGGGGTGATTTGCCGCCAGAGCAGCAGCCTTGTGAGCATCATGCAGATCAGCAGGTGTTTGGTAGCCATCTCGATTTGCCCTCAAGATGACATTGCCAAGTGTAGCATTGTCCAAAAGAAGGTATCGTGTAGCATTGTATGTGGAGAGAGCAGGGAATAGTTCTGTTACAAAGGTGATGAGGCCATGGAGGGAACGACACTCAGTGCGGGCAAGGGTCTTATCGTAGATCATGTCCACCTCAAACTCTTGTTGCGGGGGGAAAACGGTGTCATACCAGATGGAGTTGAGAATGATGTTGGTGACAGGATCAAATTGACCATAGCAGTGGCCAGCCTTGAGGAGGCCCCGGTGGTGCCGCGAGCGCAAGCATGATGCTGGGATGCAGGAAATTGCCTTGAGGTAGAACCCATGGATTCTATCCTGAAGCACCTTCTTAAGAGTTAGTTCAAGGTCGAAGGGAAATGGCGTCCTCTTTATGCCAGTGGGAAACCTTGAGATGGCAAGACTCATGACCCCCTCCGAATTTACTGTCCCAAGCCTGCCTTGCGACGATAACTTGAAAAGATGATCTAGAGTGGAAATGCTGAGGCGGCCTTGTATCGCCAGGAGGGGGCAGACCTCGTCCAGACGGGAAGCCAGCATGAGGGAGCTATTCACAAGTCTGGTAACCTTGGGATCATCTGATCCGGCGACATGGGGACGCATTGCAGAGAGGGCAGCACAAGTCAGAGCAACTTGGGTGGTAGGGTGGTGGATGGTGAAGGCTTCCGAGTCACGATCCTCCTCGATGAGGCGCACGGCTACAAGGAGATCAGCCTCGGCCAGGCGCAGGTAGCGGAGGGCTTCCGCGGTGGTGAGGTAGCGGAAGTAGGTGGTGAGGAAGGTGACCAGGCCCTTACGCGATCGCGCCGCAATGCGGTTGGTGTCGGCGCAGATCGCTTTCCCCCTTTGCTGCGTCGCGTCTGCACCCTTGCTACTCGCCTTCTTCTTCCCCTTTGCATTGCTGCTGGTGCCGACTTGTGATTGTGATCTCCTCCTCTTCTTCCCACGTCCTCCCTGCGCCTCCCGATTCGCCTCTTCCTCTGCCTGCGACGACGAGCCTCTGTAGGCGGCGGTGTTGGCGATGATGTTGGAGACGGGGTCGAGGAAGCCGAAGCAAAAGCCAGCCTCGTGGACGAGCGAATCCAGAGAGCAAGGGAGCCGATCCAACGCCTCCTTGTAGTACCCATGGATGTAACCCATCACCTCAGCTTCGTTGCGGTCGTCGTCTTCCAGAGAGTAATTGCCGCGGCGCCAAGCATCAATCGTCAATTCGAGGCTGCGTAGTGCGTCGTCAGCCATCGTACGTTCTCCTCCTCCTTCTCCTCCGATCCGCTGGTTGGGGAGGCGGGCGCCGCCGCGGCACAGCCGGCGGCGAGGTGTTGGCGAGACGGGGGGAGAACGATTCGGATCTTGTGAAGGGCCCGGGGGCCTCGTGGCTTTTATTTATTTTTGTTTATACTAACAATTGTGCTGAAAAAATTCTCAAAAACCAATTTTTTTTGAGAAAAACCAAATTGAATCAAAGTAACTGATTTTCTTGATTTTTTATCTGGCACAACTTGGAGTGTGTTACATCGCATCATAGGACATGTTTTTCACGGTTTCTTTTAGCATTTTTCTGGACACGTGTCATGTTTTCATAGAGATTGCTCTGACTCTATTGAGGATAATGTTCCACATCAATAAGATTGATGGTAATTTTGTTTTGCTGATGAGCTTCACAAAGCTGTGCATAATGGTTCCTTTCTTATTGCATTTTTATGTTCTTTATAATCTTTTAGTAGCGATATAGATGACTCGATGATGTGGATCCATTTGCCATTGCTAATGTTGCTGCCATCTAAAGAAATACAGTATGCATTTAGTTATGTAGTATAAGATGGAACGAGCATACCCGCGAAAAAAAAAGATGGAACGAGCAATTATAGGTCATTCAAAAGCCATTAGCATGTAGTATCAGATGGAATGAACAATTATAGTCACTGCCATAAGCCAATTAAAAGCACCTCATCCGAATCTAGGGGACAGGGTAGAGCGGAGGAAGGGAAACTCAAGAATGGGGATTTTCGTCAGCAATCGGTGGCTGAACCAATGATGGGAGCTTACCGGAGTTTGCTACAAAAAGGAGTAGAAGGGGAGCTGATCAAACTTGTCCATGGCCTCGGCCCCAGGACAACTAGACAACAGCGGTATGGTGGCGAAGCTAGACAAACGGGAGGAGTTTATGGAGGGCTCGGCTCAAGTGCAATTGATGGGCAGTAGAGATGAGTTACGGCTATGTAACACCCAACCCAATTTGAATTTATAGCGGTCTGTTAGTGGGGTTTACACATATTTAGTACTACTTTACTAGTTGAGCCAGAATAGATGCTATGATTATACATGGACGCCCCTCGGAGTGTTACAAGCTTTGGTGGGCGGGTGTTACAGGCTCGGGTTAGTATATGGGCTTGTGCGTGGCCACGACACCAATGACAAGGGATTGGTAGTGGGCAGTGGTAATGGACTAGGTATTCGGAATAGTGGAACGATATTGGGCTTGGTGGGCCACATTGCTACTAGATTGAGTTATAGTAAGGGGAAGAAAAAAGAAAGAAAAAAGACTAGATTGATGGTGCAAGCCATGCGTCTACGTGTGTGGAGAGAGAACAAAGTGCAAAGAAGGCCAAGCTGCTTGGTAGCTGGGCAAGGCTTGCCTCTCCTCGCTTTGCCTTGCTGCTGCGAGCAACGAGGCGTTTGCCAGCCCAGGAGAGCTATTTCGGCTCTCTCCTAATAGCAAGCCAAATCTTGCTAAAACAATCTTCAAGGCGATTTTGCTGTAAATCCAAACGTCCAGACTTCTTGCTATACTAGCTTGGCAAGAAAATAAATGCCTACCAAAAAAACATCCCCTTAGCCGGTCACCCAAAAATAAGGAAAGATTCAGCCAGCATAAAAATAAAGAATAGAAAAGAAAAAACAAATGACCTGCTCAAAGGGATGGAGAATATGTCATGCAGATAGAAAATGGGAGCTAGGAAATAACTACATGCTTGAGATGGAGAAATGATTTGCAGATAGAAATATAGGAGCAACCGAGCAACACATACCCAAAACAGAGGGCCTAATTTAGAGTCCATGTTGGAGTTGCCCTAATGCTTCAAATGTGACAGCCTAACAAAAGCCTACATGAGAGAGAATTGTTCTCTTAGCCTATTCAGCATGCTGACGACAAATTAGAACTAGTTGAATTGGAAGCTCTTGAGTCTGGCCACAGGGTACGAGGTGCTTGTCCTTGACATCGACACATTCATGGTTGGCAACAATGCCACTTGAGTCCGAGTCCACCAAGAATACAATCAATACACATCGTGTGGAATCACAAAAAATTTAAAGGATATCAAAACAGAAACCTCATTTATAGGTCTAGTAATTTATTTTAAAAAATAGAAACAAGTTGTAAAAAAGGTAACAATTCCGATTAACTTTAAGTATGACCCGGCCCATGAAAGCCCATTTCTAAACTTATTACATGTTCTCGTACTCGATTCGTAAGCCTTTATAGAAAAGTCAATTAGAATTTTGCTTTGTGTCGGCCGTCGTGTTTACACACGTCTTCTCTCCCTTATCTCTTCATTTTCTTCCTCTATTATTTTAATCCACACCCGAGCTTTATCTTCGACACCATATCCGACACTCGAGCCCCCCTCTCCTCCTACCTCACCGTCTCGGTGCTCTCCCCTCCCTCCCTGGCTTCGGCATCGTCCTTTGCCGCCGTCCGACGCTAATTCATTGGGGCCAAACATCTCTAATGCCCCCGCTGCCATCAAGATCCTTTACCCTTTGACTCCGGAGGTGCTCTTGCCCCTCTTCTCTCCGTTGCCATGTCTCCCGCCTCCATCGGCCATTGACGAGCCACTGCGAATCTCCTTGTAGGCCAAAGGTAAACCTAACCCAAATCCCCCAACCTTCTCTCTGCCTGGGCCTCCCTCTTTGGCTTCGGTGTCGCCGCCGCATGACACTAACTCGTTGGGGCCATACATCTCTATCGCCTCCGCTACCCATCGTCATCCTTTACCACTCATCTTCGTCAGTGTTGTTGCTACCTCAACTCCATCGCCGTCACTTCCGCCTCCACTGGCGGTTGGAGAGTCGCCTCGAAGCTCTCTCTTGGCCTCTAGGCGCACAGGCCACAGGTAAACCAAACCCTAACCCTAGATCCCTGAATTAATTTCTACAATAGATTGTCGGTGATTGATATATAAATAAGATCTTAATTGATCTAAGAGGAATAATCAAATCAAACTAAAAATGATTTTTACAGGTCCTATAAACAAAGGGATTCAAGCCCACCGCCGATCGTGGTTGAACTCACCCTCCATCCCACACCGCACCGCCGGCCGATTCTACAGTTGGGATAGTGCGAGTGTGACACAGATGAGGAAGGGGGCATCAAGCTGTGGCCATGGCGAACCGCAATCTTGGTGTCCAGGTGCTGCCCAACGAGGTCCTCATGCAGATCCTCGCTCGGCTGCCGGCCAAGTTGGTGTGTCGCTTCCGCTGCGTGTCCCGTGCCTGGTCTGACATGCTCTCTTCAGACTACTTCGTCGACCTCCATCTGCGGCTAGCCAACAAGCCATACCACCCCAGGCTTCTCCTCACTACGGTTGGGTCCTCCTATGAAGGGTACCTGTATTCATGGCGGCCCGGAGGTGCGGTCGATAAGCTCATCTACGACGATTTCAGTGGAAGAGGGATAACAGTGCCTCTCACCAAGCCCTGCCGCGGCCTTGTTCTAGTCCGGTCCACTAACAATGGTGGTTATTACGTCTTCAATCCTTCCACCGGTGATTCCCTAGCTCTACCCGACACCAGGAAGCCATTGAATACGACGTTACGCTTGAGATTTTCAAGATGGCCTAAGCCTGAGCTACCATTCTACATAAGGGTATCTTACGGCCTTGGTTACTGCTCAACCAGGAAGGAGTACAAAATAGTGCGCCTGTTATCCGGTGCTGGTGAACTTGGAGTTGTAGATCATATCAATACGCCTACAAGAACCGAGGTCTTCGTCCTCGACACACCTGGTTACTGGAGGCCTACTGCCGAACACCCTCCTTTGTGCTCCGTGCAGGAGAAGAACCCAGCCGTCTTCTTAAATGGGTATCTGCACTTCCTACGCGATGATGGTGGCATCACAACGTTGAACATTACCAATGAGACCTTTGGCTCGATCCTACCACCACCAGATTTCGAGGACGTGGTGTCTGTGCTGACAGAGCTGGATGGGTACGGTGTTTATGTCTTTGCTACGGAGAGCTAAACAGTGAAGACCCTTTACATGTTTTTGTGCTGAGAGATTACGAGGGAGCCCAATGGGAGAACCTATGTTGCATTGATCGAACTGCTTGGCCAGAATTTGAGCGCATGCTACTGAACTCGCTTTGGATTGCTCCAATTGGAATGTATTGCTCAGGCAATGGACAAAAGATCATGTTTGGGACAGGCTCTTGCAAGGTGTTTGTCGTGGACACTGATGGTGGTGACCCAGAGATTTTATTCACACCAGAGGATACCATAGTTGGAGTTTGTCAGGATGACAATATACCAGCATTTACTCTATTAGATGAGAGCCTCGTGCCCATGGGTTCCACAACTGAGGAAATGGTCTTCTCATCGCCGACAACTGAAGCTTGGTTCGACATCCTCAAGTGGCTGCCGACACGTTCTGTTATGGAGCTGAGATTGGTTTGCAGGGAGTGGCGAGGAATGTTGATGACCGATCGCTTTATCCAATCACATGTTATCCATGCAAACTTGAAAAGGAGCCCGCAGATTAAGTTCATCGTGGATCCTTACTTTGTTCACTATATGGATATGGAGGAATGGATTGGTCGGCATAGATTACATAGAGAATTTGATCTCGTATGTTCCCAGCCTTGTTACGGGCTCAACGTTGGGAGCTGCTCATCCTGGGATTTCGTATGCAATCCTGCCATAGGTTATTGTAACCAATTTGATGACACTGATGATACATTCTTTGCTGGTCGCATTGGGTTGGGGTACAACACAGACACTGAGACGCACGTCATGGTGCATATCACCTACAAAGAGAAGAACCTGGAGACGAGATATTATGAACTGCAGTGCAAGATGAAGTATGTTCATGGCTGGGGGTGGGATCCAATAGATCCTCCTCCCAGACCAGTAGCTGGCATACCGCCGAACTTCGTCAATGGCAAGATCTACTGGATGGTAGATCCTAATCTCGGACCAGTCTCTGCAAGTTGTGAAATGGTCGCATTCGATGTCGAGATACAGGAATTTGAAGTCCTGCAAGGTCCGCCATGCACCCATGGTAGTGGGCATATGACAATCCTTGAGCTACAAGGATCACTTTGCATTTCCTATTCAGACCAGAGCAGGAACACGATTGACCTGTGGATGATGAAAGATGATGGTATATGGTTAATGGAGCATCATATAGTGCTTGACGAGTTAGCGGAGAAAGCTGCACCAATGGCTGTTGATCCAACAGATGGACGGATTTTGATCAATACTGGTTGGTCATTGGGCTACTATGACCCCAGGACAGCAGCATTTGAGACCATCTACACCAATGGCTTTCCTGACTCAAAGTTCTATCCCATTGTCTGCCATGAAAGCTTAGTCTGCCCACTAAACTAGGTGAAAATCCTACTTTGATCTTCTTAGACGGTTCTAAAATCGCATACTTTTGTTTGAAGGAAACCGTTAAATAAGTTTAGCAGAGCATTTCTACAGGAACATCTGTAACGCCTGTACATTGATGTTTACAGGCATGGAGCCTTGGCTATAGTTTCTAGGCATGTGTCAAGGACTTGTATCTTTTGTTTGAAAGGATCATGTTAAAACTCAGCTATCCTGCATTCACATATATATTACTGATATAGCTTATCATGGAACCTATGTTAATTTGCATTATTGCGAGTTTGCATTGTATGAACGAAAGGGTCAGTATTTTGCTTGTATCTTGTTTGAAAGGAGCTTGTAATATTTACTCAGCTCTTCTGAGTCAAGGTAAATATGGGTCCATTTTAATTTGTGATGAAACCTTCTTTGTTACCGGCATTGCAAACCTTCTGAGTGATGAATGTCTGCAGTGGTACGTACTCTGTTCTGAACTGGAAATGTTTCCTTTTCCTGTTAATTGATGGATGAAATCACGTACTGGTTCTTATTCACCTGAGACTGTTACAGCTTAGAGCACGCAAGCAGTAACCATAATGACTGGCAATCCAAATGAGTTGCAAACATGCCACAGGCACCACCTCGCTGGCAAAAAGGCGAAAGATTGCCATGCATGACCTGAAGTACGTTAGCCATCAAAGCATGGAACCAATCCATATTCTGGAATCGGAGGCCAGCGCCGCCAAACTTTCCTTCCACAGAAATAGAAAGCAACATCCCTCCACCCACCTGAACCTAATGGATTGGAATCTATAACAACTATATATTTTTGGTACCCACCGCCTCCCTGCTTCTCCACTCGCCGCCGCCGCCCCCTCGCCTCCATGCCTGCTCACCTTCTCTGCCCCCTCGCCTCTCCTTCCCACCGGCTACACCTCACACGTTGCCATATAACTGCCCCGGCCCGTGCCTCCTCCCCGACTCTGCGCCAGACGCCCCCAAGGTCCGCGGCGTCGTCGTCTGCGGCACCGGCGTTGGCGTCAAGCGGGGAACGGCTATGGCCCGCCGGCCCACCTCACCGTTGCCTCCCCATGCTTGTTGCTGTGCCGCCCTGCTCAAGCGCGGTGACCTCTCCTCTGCCGTCGTCCGGCGCATGGCGGTCCCCCGTTGGCCTCCTCCTCCCACCCGCTGGAGCGCCGCCCGGCGTGGCGACACGGCTGCCGTCCGCGAAGGCCTCTCCATCGCGCGACGTTCGCCGGCGCTCTCCGTCGCGCTGCGCCTGCCCGCCCCCACCGCCACCCCCGCGCTGGCTGCGTTGGCCGCCACCGCCACACGCAGGAGGGAGAGATGCGGAGGGAGCACAGGGGAGAGCGGGCGCAGGTGAAGGAGAAGGGGAGGGGATCCGCCTCCGGGAGGTGCGAAGCCATGGAGGTTGAGCCGCGCTCCCTCGAGGCGCTCGGAGGCGGCGGCGTGCATCCCTGCGGTGGTGGGGGCGGCACAACACGGTGCGGCGGCGGCTGCGAATTGGAGTGAAACCCTAACCTGCGTCCCCGGCTGTTTTTATGCGGCCCATGGAGCCCGACGGAGCAAGCGGCCACAGCCGGGCTGCGCTGCAGGCCTCTAAGACACGCTGGGCCGCCTCGCGGCTAGCCAGGCCGCGCGCAGCGCTTCGCGTTGGCGGGCCACACTGCTGGGCCGCAGCAGTGACCGCCTGGCTCGGCCTTGCAAGTCGCGTGGCCTGCACACAGAAGAAAGAAAGTTCTCCTCAAAAATAAAAGAAAGAAACAAAATATCAGCCTTTTGGGTCGTGTGTGGCGTCTGGGGAAGGAAGACCGGAGCAGCAATAAAGTTTGTTGCGTGCTCGCGGCATTAATTATACAGTTGGCTTAGTAATCCCCTGTATATTAGTATAATTAACTCAATCCAAATACTAAACAATCTATTAGCCCTTTGCGACATATAAATTTATGCAAAATATTTCGCAGCAACGCCCGGAGAATTTACCTAGTTTCTTTTATACTCGTGGAATGTTATTTTTCTCCTGTGAAACATGTTTTTTACTTGTGGAGCATTTTTTTCACACCTAGAACACGAGTAAAAAATTGTTACCATGATTGAAAAAATGGTCCACACCTATAATAAAAAGTGGCATTAGGGTGGGGGTTATTAAGTGGGGCCAATTCTCTCAATACAAAAAAGAATAGCATGCCTTCCCTCACCGCCATAGATTTTCATAAAATTTAATCAATGACACGGCTTCAAAATTTTATCCCCTCATTTCCTCAATGCCAATTTTGTTAGGGATCTGTTAGGTTTTAACACACTGACGTCACCAGAAGGGGTTGTAGTGTGAGCGAAAATACACTTTGTGCCCCTGTGACATAAAAAACATCACACGTCAATCCAAACTAGACTATGATTTTGTTGTGTCAATTTTTGTGAGAAAAAATTGATTTTACTACCAAGTCTTTGAAAAAGTTTAACCAGTTCAGCAAAGGACCTTTGCTTATATTATTCTGTTCGGTATCAATGTTGTCTAATTTCTGGTGATCTAAAAAAGAAACCGAAGATGGTATAGCGATGTATCAGCCTGTGACCGACCAACACGATGTTCGGCATTGTCATGACTCATACATATTGCAACCTGTCATTTCAAAGGCAAAGTAAGACTTTTATTAGCGGGGTGTTGGTTTTAGATTAGCCACAGCGTGACCGATGCCTAAAAACTAAATATCCAGACACCTTGCATCAATGCTGAAAAGCCGAGGCGTTGCACAATGTTTTTGCATCGATGCCCAAATGGAGGCGGGCCCAAGTTCATCAAACCGCCTCCGTCACGGCTGCATCAGTTTTATGACCCGAGAGGAACTAGTGACCGTAAAATTATTTTTTAATTGACCTAGCATCGGCTCACCAACATGCCTCGCGAGCTAAGGATGCGTTTGGTCGGAGAGAGATAGGATGGAAATGTTTCATTTTAGATTGGAAGAATGGAACGACTCCATCTTTATATTTGATCGGGAAAATAGAATTGTTCTAGCGCCGCCCCGCCCGGCCCACCTGTCGTCGTGTGCCATAGGAGGGGACGACGCGGAGGGGCGACGCGATAGGGAGGGCCACCGCCGCCAGAGGCCGACGTGGCGGCGCTGGTCGCCGGCCGGGGAGGAGGCGGATGCAGGCAGGGAGGTTCAGTCATTTTGTGGAGCGGGTGCGTCCAACATATTAAGAGAATATTCCCTCTTTGAAATGGCTCCGCTCCCACGTGCATAAACCAAATAAGATATGGAGTGACTTCATTCTAGTTGGCTCCCCAACTAAACACATCCTAAGATTTTTGTTTCAGCATCGCCCTTTACAGTGGTAAACCTCAATGCTTGGACCTTCTCTTTCCTCGTTCAAGCATCGGTTTGAGCCATGCTGTGGCTAGTCTTATCTCCATGCTTTGATATTGCGAGCCCAAGCGGCACGCGCGCGAGCACGCGGCCGGTTGAGCGCGAGCGGACGCCGCGGCGCTCCGCTTCACCGGCCACCCGCCCCCAGAAGCCTCGACGCACTTCCGTCGACTCCCCCGCGACGGCGGCCTTCAACGACTGGTCCGCCCTCGAGCCGCGGGAAGACGCGCACGGCCATCTGCCGTGGGGCCGTGGCTTCCTCGGCCGGCGGAGCGGCGGCGCCGGGGGACCGGCCGCCTCGGCGGCAATCAACGGCGGCGGCTCCTCCTCGTCGTCCCGCCTCCCACGCCGGCCGCTCCCCTTCTCGTCGCTTCAGCGAAACGTCGACGGCCTTCGTGGGCGCGTCCGCGGCGGCGCGTGGACGGGGAGGCCGCTGCTCCCATCCTCTCCGCGTAGGAGGAGTCCCCCACGTGAGGGCACGGCGACGACGGGTGAAGCGGGGCGGCGTCGGCGGCGGCGCGGACAGAGCATGTGTGCACGGCCGACCCTGCTGCTTGGAATCCCAGCGACGGGGAGGGAGCGGCGGGCAGGAAGGGCCGACGGAGAGGAGAGACGGCGAGGAGGGAGCAGCGGCGAGGAAAATCTTGGCTCGGCACCGACGGGCCGCATGCCTATCTACTGTGCGCGCGGGCCCCGGTCTAAGCAGGGCGGTGGGCACCAGCCGATGGCCTCGGCTGCGGATGCACGGTATGGGCGGATGCGCGGTGAATCCTTCCGGGATAAGAATTTAGTTATGAGCTGACATTTTTTATGTCCTAAGGGCACAAAGGGTATTTCTTCTTGCGTTGCAGCCCATTCTAGCTATGGTTCTATAGCCCTAACAGAATTAGCATTGAGGGGATAAAATTTTGAAACACCGGCACTAAGAGAATTTCGAAAAAAACATGTTAATTTCTACGGTAATGCTTCCTATAGAACTTGAACGTCCGACGAGTCAGACGCCCAGCATTATTTCTATCCCAGTCTTTCTATTCAACTGTCCATCGTTATTTCCAAAACAAAATCCCATCCGACTCCATCCGTCGCTCCGCGCCTTCCACTCCCCCGTCGCCTTCGCCTCTGGCGCCGCCGCCCGCGTCGCCTCCGACGACGCCGTCACCGTCGCTTCCGCGCTCCGACGCCAGTGGCGGAGCTACAGGGTATGCCAGGTGGGCCGAGGCATACCCTATAGAATCCAGCCCAGCCCAACAGCAGCCCATATGTAAAACAGAAAAACAAGTAAGGAAGTAAACAACAGCTCCTGACGTACATGCAAGTGCACCGAGGGCAGCCTGGCAAGTGTGTATTCGCGTAGAAGTGCTTAATTCGCTAGCAGCCTGCAGGCCATCACTAATTCACCGAGGGCATACCCTATATTAATTCCTAGCTACGCCACTGTCCGACGCCGATGCCCCACGCCGCGGACGCCGCCGCCCCGTGTCGCCTCCACCGCTCACGCACCTCCACCTCCAACGTCGCCCGTCGCTTCCGCCTCCGACGCGCCCCAAGCCGCGGACGCCGCCGCCCCGCGTCGCCTCCACCGCCGACGCCGCCTCCGCGCTCCACGTCGCCTTTGGCTCCGGCGCCGGCAACGCGCCTCTGCCTTCGAAGTCGATCGTGGACGGGGGCCGGGGTCTAGCGCAGCGCGTCGTAGGTGACCTGGCTCCACGCAAGGAAGAAGTTGGTGCCGTGACCGCGCCCCGGCTCTCCACGCGCCGCCAGCGGCCCCCTCCTCTTCCTTCTCCATCCCAGATCTTTATTTTTGCTAGGGTTTCCTCCATGTTACACGAGCATGTTTCACGTGTTTCGGACGTTGCAGAAGAATGTTGCAACTGTTTGATGTGAATGTTGCGAAAATAGATCCCTGATGTTGTGATGTTGTATATGTTTCACATGTACGTTGCAAGTGTTTCATCCAGATGTTGCATCTCCATTGGAAATTTTTGACTGCTGTGTGCATGGCCAAGAGTCGTGAGCGCGTGTTTTCCAGTGTTGCAACCGATGACTTTTAGTGTTGCAGATATTGTTCTATGGTGTTGCATACGCTATTTTTGAATGTTGCAAAAATTTTACATGTTGCATGAAACATCTTATCCATGTGGCGGCGGGATTTTTTTGGTGCTACAGTCCGAGGAACGCTTGGCTTAGAATGCGCCACGTCACCCGTCCGATTTTCAGGGTGACATCGGACGTCCGGCGCTAGCCAAGCCGTAATTTCTATAGAGTTGAGAGAAGTGGTTCTGTTAAATGGTGACTCCATCCAGCATGGTGGGCGTTGTATATGGAGAAGTTCCCGTCTCTCTCTCTGTTCCTTGTAGCGATAGTGTAGATGCTAAACAGATGATTTGGTTAAATCTTTTCTACATGCTTTCATTTCACACTGCGTAGAGCGAACTATAAAAATGTAAAAATACAACAAAATAGAGATTTTATTTATACATCCAGCGATTTATTTTCAGACAAAAAAGAAACACAAATTTCTGCCCAAGTCTAAAATTGTTTGGCTTATAAAAAAAAGCCGTAACAACTTAGAGCAAGGATAATGGATACGCCGGCGTGCCGGCTGCAACCAGCGCCAGGTCACGGTGGACCACACCCTCATTTAATGCTCAGTGTAAATGAAATGCAACGTGGAAGAATCTTAGCGGTGGTGAGCTGCTGAAAAAGATAAAATAACTCATTTAGCCCGCTGCTGCCGGCGTCTCACGAATCGTCCGCTCTTGTCTCTCTCATGCTTTCTCTCTCTTCCGTGTCATATCACGCCGGCACCCAGCCACTCATAATACTTGCTCTTATATGTGTGCCCCGACCCATGGAGGCCGTTCCTTGACCTACGGAGTACTACATGTTACCGTATAACTTCTCCGACTCGGTATGTTTTTAGTAGATCCGACTCGGAAACTTAAAAAAGTGATTTTTATAGGTCCGTCAAGTCTCAATCAATCAACAAAAAAAAAAGCGGTTCGAGCCCACCCCGCTTCGCCGCCGGCCGATTCTTCCGCTGGGAAAGCGCGATCCTGACACGGAGGAAGGCAAGCGGCTGGCCATGGCGGACGACAGCGATCTCGGTGTGCAGGATCTGCCCGACGAGGTGCTGACGGAGATTCTCGCCCGGCTGCCGGCGAAGTGTTAACACCAAAAAATTGACACCAGGAAGAGACTGACACGTGGGCCGGATTTGGTAAAAAGATAAATATCGTTCAGCAAAGAAAGTTTATCTTCGAGGACGATTCAGCAAAGGCATTCTTCGGTCGGGAGTCCGTCGCCGATTCGGCAAGGGAGTTGCTCTATGGAAAGCATTCGGGGACGTGTGATGACGTGAATCGAATACAAGGAAGAAGCCGATTTGATCAAGAATGCGAGATGAATACGGCACTTCGACGTATTTCTTTGGAAATAAACGTTTTGTAATCGTAGTCGACTAGGAATCGCGTCGAAGTCTGGGTATAAATATAAACCCATGACAATTGTAATAGGGATCGAACAATCATTCAACAAACCGGCATTGCCCCAACTTTCGAGTCCTTTAGCCGTGTCGTCGAAATCTTCGAGGGGAGTCATCGATCCGTCGACCTCCGTAAGTATCGACAACCTTGTATCATGCTTAGTATCATGCGGTGGATTTAAGCCTGATTCAAGTAGGCTTCTTTGTTAGATCATGAGCCATGCGGTGGGCTAAAGTTTAGCTTGAAGCAAGTTATCAATGGAACCCGATTCGGCTGTACAGCCGTATTCGGCAATGCTTTCATCAATGGGACGTGATCGTAGATTTCTTCTGTTTAAATTAAAGAATGCTTTTAGCCTTCCACGTTTAGAGTATATCATGCGGTAGATTGATCTATTCTTGGTTGGTGGTGTAATTATAAAACAAGTCGTATCATGCGGTGGATTAACTTGTTTTGTTTTATGCTTGACGGATTCGGGAGCGTATAGACATGCGGTGGACTAGCGTTTTTGGATCTTTGCATGTTTGTTTTTGCAGAGATTTATGATTATGTTCTCTAATCATTTATTATGTTGAATCTACAATTAATTATTTACGGTCGTGACTGTGATTATCCAATTAAATAATGATCGACCGTCATGCTGACATCATGCATTCGGTAGTGTAGTCTCTGTACATCTTTGTTGATTACCGAATGGAGTTCAAACTGTCGACAGATAGCATGCTTGTAGCTATATGTCGTTCAAAGCTGGCTTCATAGCCGTAGATATGGAACTGTCTGGTATCATCCGGCACGTTCCAGGTTGTTATCTAAATATTTTCTCTTCCTTTGTTAGTTTGCAGGGAAAACTTACTGGCACGCTTACAGGATTCAGACGATCGGGCACGTGTGAAGCTAGCTAATTCGGCTTGCTGTGTGATTGGCGTGAGAAGCCGATTTTACGTCAACACGAAGTCGGCGGGGCGGTTCCGCTGCGTGTCCCGCGCGTGGTCAGCCATGCTCTCTTCAGATTACTTCGTCGACCTCCACGCGCGGCGGGCCAACCGGCCGGACCGCCCGAGATTTCTCCTCACCGCGGTTGGATCCTCCTACGACGGCTATCTGTATTCATGGCAGCCCGGAGGCGCGGTCGAAAAGCTCATGCCCGACGAATTCGGGGGATGGGAAACCGTGCCTCTCACCAAGCCCTGCGGCGGCCTCGTTCTACTCCGGTGCACTGACAATGGTTATTATTACGCCTTCAATCCTTCCACTCACTACAGCAAAACGTGCCGGTCCTCGGACACTCGGCAAAGCCTTTACCGAGTGTCAAACCAGGCACTCAGCAACATAAAGCGCTAACAGACGGCCTCCGACGGCAAGGCGCCGTCTGAGGCCGTTTGTGAGTTTTAACGGGGGCTTTGCCGAGTGCTACCCTCGGCAAAGCCCCCACTCTTTGCCGAGTGTCGCCCTACCAGGCACTCGGCAAACATGTGTCTGGACCAGGCGGGCCCATCTATTTGCCGAGTGTCTGGTGGGCCACACTCGGCAAACAGGTGACGGCCAGCAGGCCAGCAGGCCTGCCAGGGCCGCCCTTTGCCGAGTGTTAAAGCTAAAACACTCGGCAAAGGCAAGTTATGAAGCAATCTACGTCATCTATTGCCTACAGAAAAAGTTATGAACTCAAACTCTAATTCAACTTCACTTCGTTTCGAAATGCAGCTGTCTCCTTCTCAACTCTCTGAAACTTTCTATGGGGATATGCTCCGATTGGAAAGGGCCGTATATATAAACTTTTCAAAATCATCTCAACTTTTTTCCACGGGCTCCACATAAGATATAAAGAGCATTTGACAAGTATAAGTGGAAAAAAAAATAAAGTTTGGAGCCCAAAAACATAAGTTTAAAAAAACAGGTCCAAACTTTGCCGAGTGTTTGATAGAAAACACTCGGCAAACACAAGCTTTGCCGAGTGTCCCCAAGCGAGCACTCGGTAAAGACTGATTTTGCCAAGTGCCCACGCCAAACACTCGGCAAAAGCACTAACCCAGCAGGCCAAAAAACGCTTAAATTTAAAATATTCAAATTTTTTGAGTTTGAATTTCAAGTTTCTTAAAAATATTTTTGAAACTTTCAAAGACTTTGCCGAGTATCTGACCGAGACACTCGGCAAACGGCCAAGACGTCAACGGCCTTGCACGTGTGAAGCATGTGCCACATGTTTGCCGAGTGTCTTGGCTGCGACACTCGGCAAAAGCTGACAGACCAAACGGCCGTTTGCGCGCGTGGCATATGCTGGCCACGTGCCACAGCTTTGCCGAGTGTCTCCGCGTGGACACTCGGCAAACCTGGAATTTGCCGAGTGTCTGCCGTGAGACACTCGGCAAATGAACAAGAGGTCAAACGGCAGTCCACGGCCGTCCGCGGCGTGGCGCGCGCAGTTCACGTGCGACACCTTTGCCGAGTGTCCCCTGCCCGACACTCGGCAAAGATTCTTTTTGCGGAGTGTCTGCGACACTCGGCAAAAAGAATCTTTGCCGAGTGTTTGTGTCTTTACCGAGTGTCTGAGCCTGGGCACTCGGCGCACCCCTTCTTTGCCAAGTGCCCGACATATAGCACTCGGCAAAGACTCAAACACTCGGCGTATAGCGGGTTTCCCGTAGTGACTGGTGAGGCCGTAGCTCTTCCCGACAGCGAGAAGCCATTGATGATGCGCTTCGGAAGATCAAGGTGGCATAATGCTAAGCTGCCGTTCTACGTAAGGGTATCTTACGGCCTTGGTTACTGCAGAATGAGGAAGGAGTACAAAGTAGTGCGCTTGTTCTCCAATCCTGAACCTGAAGATGGAGATTATGATTTTGCGCCTGCAAGAACCGAGGTCTTCGTCCTCAACGGCCCTGGTTACTGGAGGCCTAGTGCTGAAAACCCTCCTGTGTGCTACGTTATGGAGAACCCAGCCGTCTTCTCAAACGGGTATCTGCACTTCCTATGCTTTGATGGTGGCATCACAACCTTCAGCATTAGCAATGAGACCTTCGGTTCATTGCTGCCACCACCAGGTTACAAGAATATGGAATCCGTGATGACAGAGCTGGATGGGTGTTTGTGTCTTTGCTACGGGGAGCCGGATAGTGAAGACCCTTTACATGTATGTGTACTGAGAGATTATGAGTTAGCCAGGTGGGAGAAGCTATGTTGTGTTGATCGAACTGCTTGGTCAGAGTCTGACCGCATACTGCTGAACTCGCTATGGATTGCTCCAATTGGTATGTATTACTCAGGTGGTGGAAAAAAGATCATGTTCACGACAGGTTCTTGCAAGGTGTTTGCAGTAGACCGTGATGGTGGTGACCCAGAGATTTTATTCACACCAGACGATACCATTGTTGGAAGTTGTAACGATTATGTGCCAGCATTTACTCTATTAGAGGAGAGCCTTGTACCCGTGGGCTGCACAGTTGGGGACATGGTGTTCTCATTGCCGACAACTGAAGCTTGGTTCGAGATCCTCAAATGGCTGCCGACGCGCTCTGTATTAGAGCTGAGATTAGTTTGCCGTGAGTGGCGCGGAATGTTGATGAGTGATTGCTTTATCCAATCACATGCTATCCATGCAAACTTGAAAAGGAGCCCCCAGATTAAGTTCGCCGTGGATGTTCGCTTCGGTTTATATGTGGATATGGAGCAATGGATGACCATTCAAAATGGAGTACGTCCAGGATATGATTTTGTATGTTCCCAGCCTTGCCACGGACTCAATGTTGGGAGTTGGTCTTCTCACGATTTCGTATGCAATCCTGCCATGTGTTATTCTGAGCACATAGAATTTGATGACAACGATGGTACATTCTTTGCTGGTCGCATTGGGTTGGGGTACAACACAGAGATTGACAAGCATGTCATGGTGCATATCACCTACAAAGAGAAGAACATGGAAACGAGATATTATGAACTGCAGTGCAAAATGAAGTATGTTCATGCTTGCGAGTGGGATTCAATAGACCCTCCTTCAAGACCAGTAGCTGGCATACCGCCGAATTTTTTCAACGGCAAGATCTACTGGATGGTAGATCCTAATCTCGGACCAGTCTCCGAAAGACACGAAATTGTTGCATTCAATGTCGAGACACAGGAATTTGAAGTCCTGCAAGGTCCGCCATGCACCCATGGTAGTGGGCATATGGCCATCCTCGAGCTTCAAGGAGCACTTTGTATTTCCTATTCAGACCAGAGCAAGAACACGATCGACTTGTGGATGATGAAAGATGATGGTATCTGGTTAATAGAGTATCATATAGTGCTTGACAAGTTAGCAGAGAATGCTGCACCATTGGCTTTTGATCCATCAGATGGACGGATTTTGATCAACACTGGTTGGTCATTGGGCTACTATGACCCCAGGACAGCAGCATTTGAGGCCATCTACACCAATGGCTTGGGATCAAAGTTCCATCCCATTGTCTGCCATGAAAGTTTAGTCTGCCCGCTGCACTAGGTGCACACCTATTTTGATCATTTAATTAGACTGTTCTAAGATCGCATACTTTTGTATGAGGGAACCGATAAACAAGTTTAGCACAGCATTTCTACAAGAAAATGTGTGACGCCTGTACATTGATGTTTATGGTCATGGTGCTTTGGTTATAGGTTCTAATCTAAGCATATGTAGAGCACTTGTATGTTCTTGTTTGAAAGGATCATGTTTAAACTCGGCTATATTCACAGATTACTAATATAGCTTGAAGGAGAGGTCAATATTTTCGTTGTATGAGCTCTAGCATTTTGGTAACTTCCAGAGTAATTAATTTTGCATTATTGTTGGATTGTCAAGTGATGAAATGTCCGCAGGGGTACTCATCTGAATTGGAAATGTTTCATTTACTGTTAATTGATGAATGCCCTCAGTGTCTATTATTCACCTGAGACATGTCTCAGTTTTTTTTGTCGAGAGAACAGACCAATGCCTCAAATGGTTATTGTTTGTGTTCATTACAGTGAACTTATAAGAACTCAAAACCATGTATGTTTAAAGACGGCCGCACATATTGTCCATCATTGATGTAACCATTTGAATGCATGAGAAAGATGGAAGATATCAAAATAAAGGTTCCGTTTACTTCTGAAGATGCAGCAATGGACATTTTCGCAGAATTTGGGTGGAGGTTTAGCAATAGATTAAGTTTCTGACATGAGTGAACACTATTTGTTAAATCTTAGTTGTGGAGATTGTGTGCATTGCTTCCTAGTCACGGAATCTATAAAGAAGCACGTCGCATTGTAATAAAGAACAGCTAGGTGTATCCAAAGACACAGGCTGGGACCTCTTTCATTTGCTTAATGAAATAGACTTACCCTTTGCCTGAGTTGTTTTCTTGCATTGTTCGTAATGAAGCATGGCATAACATCAAACTTTTATTCAGACACTAGAAAAATGAATAAATTTATTCAAGCAAAACCGCACCAAGACGCACATTCAAGCAGAGCCACATCAAGGAGAGGCAGAGGATGTCTGATCTTCCCGTATGCCACTGCCAGTAAGCCACATTCTTCCTTTGCTGTCCGCCAGCTTCCTCATCCTGAGAGCAGCAGCCATCAGTGTATCATCGCCCTTGCAAAATGCAAACCTGACGTACCGGTGATGGTAGCTTTCGCCATCACAATTCCTGTGGAAGAACCCACGTCCAGGTACAGTTGCCACACCAGCGTCGTTGATCAAGTTCGTCACAAAATCTATCTGCATTGTGTATTAGTATGCCACTGGTTAGAATGCTTAATCGATATGATATTATGGATGCAAGCTGAACTGCAAAAATACATTGATACATCTTGATTATCTACCGATGCCCAGTAAGTTCAATCAGACCATCAGAATAATACAAACATATACAGGTGTCTTGCAAATAAATTTCCTTCACCTACTAGTCGTTCCAAATTCGTAATCATCAGATAGTAGTGGCATCTCCTATTCATGCTTCAGATATAGTAGTTCAGTATATAGCATAGGAACTCACATCAGAAACTTGCCAGGAGCTGGGCAGCTCAGCAAATACAAAGACTGAACCTTGTGGGTTGAAGCTGATGTGAAAGCCAAAATCTTTCAGCAACTGAAGGATGAAGTCTCGTCTCACCTCATAGTCCTTACCAAAGTAAATGCAGTTATATGGTGCGAGAATTCAATTTGAAATAATCATGTAAATTGTTAAGCATTGGAGGTTAGCATGAAGAACTCACTTTTTTCAGAGATGAATAGAAGTCCGGTGCGCTGGTTAACGCGATAATTGCAGCTTCTTGGAATGGCGCAGGAGCTGAATCTGTTAATTTGACATGGATATTTCTTATTGCTGAGGTAATGCTTGCCGGAGCACAAGCCCATCCAATTCTCCAACCTATCCAGTTCAGACAGTAATTTTGTCAAATTTTAACCTCGTGACAAATAGCTATTTGTATTACTGTTTGCATCAAAACAAACTTCCAGAGAAATTCAAGTCGTGCTCACCAGTTACACTGTAAGTTTTAGACAGTGAGGATGTGATGATGGTCCTCTCTTGCATTCCTGGAAGAGAAGCCAGTGAGATATGCTTGTTCTCATTGTAAGTAATATACTCATAAACCTGGAAATATTCATACACATTATGGCAACAGATTGATGAAATTTTGTTTCAGAAGTCTGTTCACGAAAGCTGGCGAAAGAGAGGAAGAGCAGTCTGTACTGCTTGTTGCAGATCTACCTCATCAGTTATTGCAAAGCAGTCCATTTTCTGACATGCTTGGGCGATAATAAGCAACTCCTCTTTACTGAAGACCTTCCCTGTTGGATTGTGTGGACTGCAGTAGTGGGGTTATAGAATTCGATCAGTTAGCATGTCCTGGGCAAACGTCTCCATGTATATGTAGATAACGGCATCAATTAGGCATAGAGCCAATTGAACAAGCACTGGTGGCAACGAATCACCTGTTCAAGACCACCGCCTTTGTTCGACTTGTAAAAGATTTTAAGAATTTATCTTCATTCAGAGTCCAAGAAGGTGGATCCAATGGCACATACACCTAACAACATTTAAGACTCCGAATTCTGAATCACCATTCTTGCTAGGCGGGGGGAACTGAACTCTGAATTTTTTTTAAAAAAAAATCATCTTACAGGGACGCCTCGGGCTAGCTCAATGCATGTCTCATATGTCTCGTAAGCAGGGTCGAAAATCAAAACCTCATCCCCTTGATCTATTACTGCATTGCCCAAAAGAAATCGCATTCTGTCAACAAGTGTTCAGCAAGGAAAATATGTTCTGAAACTACCATAAAAAACAAACTCATGGAGAAGCAGAAACCTACTCAATATCTACACTAAAATCCAGAGAGGTGTCAGAAGAACCACCTTAAACTGACGAATGCAGTCCTCTTTACTTGGGCCGTGTTCCTCATCATCTAGGAGATCGAGATCGATCGCGGGGGTCGTGGAGAACGGACCTGTACTGGTTAAAGTCGGCGGCGATGGCGGCGGCGGCGGCGGCCTTGACGTGGGGAGGCGCGGGAAAGTCCGGGAAGCCCTCGGCGAGGTTGACGGCGCCAACGCGCTCCGCCAGGTGGGACAGCTGCTGGATGGGCGACGGCGCCGACCGCCTTGACGCCGCCGACAGCCTCCGCTCCATCGCGTCGCCGCACGCGCAAGCGCTGTCAGTTACAACGTCCAAGCAAGCCGCTTCGGCTTCGCGGCGTGGTGTGAGCCCGTGTGAGTCTTCGGATAAGGTGAGGTCAGCACGGCCGAGCTGAGCTAGCTAGTACTAGCACTCTAGCACTATTCTATGCCCCGGGGCATAGAATGTTCGGCTGATCACATTCGGGGCATGGCTGATCACCAGAAGACATCTCCCCGAATCAGCATGTCCTGAGACAAAGCATACAAGAGGCTGCAAATTGAGGGCAGCGTTGCGCCGGTGTGCGTGCTTAGGAGGACGGATACCCAACTTAAACAAAATTTTGCAGATGAAATGAAGTTTCTTGCCTCTGTTCGATAGAAAGCGTTGCAGGATTCTGCTTGCGGCCTAGAGAGCCCCGTTACGGGTTTGTTGGATTCTGCTTTTTAAGCGGAGTGTGCTTTATTGTAAACTGGTAATTCCAGTATTCTTTGAGGATGATTTATATATAAAGCTGGCTTCGGCCTTTCCTGGAAAGCGTTGTAGGATCTGTGGATTCTTCCCTCCGGCAAATTAGCAGAAGGACGGTCACACGCAATCCCTGTAGACTTGCCGTACTCGTGGCAAGAGCACTGGAGCAGCCGAGCAGGAGATAGAATTCCTTCTGAAAGTGACTTTTTGAAGGAAGGGTCATAATGCTAAATAAGTGATTATCTATGGCTTAGGATAAACTCTGAACAAAGGTCCTGTTCGCTTGACTTATGCTGATTCGTTGTGAGAGAAAAAATATCGTTGGCTGATGGCTTATGTTGATTCGTTGTGAAAAAAAAAATACTGTTGGCTGATGGCTTATGTTGATTCGTTGTAAGAAAAAAATACTGTTGACTGGAGTCAAGCGAACAGGGCCAAAGCTATTTTTAGATCCGGACATCCTGGTTCCAGAAGATTTACTGCCGTGATAGGGCCCTGGTAGTTAATACTCCCTCCGTTCAAAAAAAAGACACTCATTCAAAATTTATCTAAAAACAAGTCGTTCTATTATACTATTTAGTAGGTGCATGTGCGTGCAACAAAAAATCAATGTCAAATATGACTAAAATTAGAAACAATTAAGGTTATTTTACTTCGTCGTTAATCTGTTCTAAAATTTTCACAGTAACTTTTTTTTTTGAAATGGAAGGAGTAGAGTCAGGTCAGCCAGCCACACACGGACATACGATCCGACTTCCAGTAAACTAGTACGCGTGAGACAAATTCGTAGATTTGTGGCGTTCCGTCCTGTAAGCGCTCATCAGTGATAGATTAGATGCCATGGGTGATTGCTTCCATGTACTGGACGCTATCGGACCCTTCCGTATCACCACCCCAAACGCCGAGCCTTCTCCGCAGGGCAGAGACGCAGAGTCGTCCATACCGACGCCTGGTCCACCGAACAAAACACACACGGGCGTGCAGGTGCAGCCATCACTCTGCTACTCGCTCTGCCGAGCACGTAACAGGATTGGAGTCAACCACAGCACATGTAAACAGCATCGCGAGTTGTATCATCTTCCAACAGGCCTCAGAATAACACAACAACAACACCGTATTTTCTAGTCATATCACGCGTACGATGACACAAGGGTAAAATACAAGATCACACCGGCTGGATGGGCAAGAATACTGGGCGGACCAAAGAAAGGGGTGGAAGGAATGAGCCATCTCCCCCCAGAAAAATTGGGAGAACGAGACGACCAGCCCGCGACCTACCACGCTTCCGGCTCATGCCTTGCTCGTCTCGTCTCCTCTGCAGAACCGAAACCAAACAAACCCCTACGCAGCCATGCCGGCCTACCCCTTATTTAAGCACCGAAGATGTTGCCATGGCCTCGCCGCGCAGCGAAATCACATCAGTGTAACGCTTGTGGAAACACAGAAAGAGAGACCGAGGGGCACCAACCTGTGGGGCGACAATGTCCGGCAGCGTCAGCAGCAGGGGGGGCGCCAATGGCAAGAGCCAGGCTCCAGGGGCAAGGCCATGCTGCTCGCCCTGGGCAAGGGCCTCCCTGGTCAAGTCCTGCCGCAGGACAAGGTTGTGGAGAACTACCTCGAGAACAGCTGCTGCGACGACCCCGCCACCAGAGCCAAGCTCGAGCGCCTTTGTAAGCTTTCTTGTTCCGTCGCGGTTGTTGTTTTCTCAAAGTAATTTATCTGTATGCTGAGAATATTGATTTGAGTCGACAAATGTAGCTTAGCTCTCCTCATAGAGATCTTTGGTCTAAACAACTTTCTGCTGTCAAACAATCACAATTGCAGTATATCTGATCGAGTAACCATCTACCGCAAGTAGAAAATGAAACCAGTAAAATGAAAGAGGCATTATAGTTTTCCATGCGGCGACGAAAGAAAATACATGCACAAAAATACGTATCCATTTTTGCTCTAAGGAAATCGCTACTGCTAGCGGATTTAGTGAACATTTAGTTTTCTGTTCCCAGTGACACTGACTAGATAAGATTATGAGTTCACAATAAATAGCCTTCAGCTGTTATGTGATGGTTTGCATCAGATCGTCCAGCAGACAGATGATTATTGCCCAACGTTTCTATGTTACAGGCAACACCACTACAGTGAGGACAAGGTACACTGTCATGACCAAGGACCTCCTGGATGAGCACCCAGAGCTGAAGACAGAGGGCATTCCAACACTGACGCCGCGCCTTGACATCTGCAACGCCGCGGTGATTGACCTCGGCACTGCAGCAGCTCGTGCTGCCCTTGAGGACTGGGGCCGCCCCGCAGCTGATATTACCCACCTCGTCTACATCTCATCCAGTGAGCTTCGACTCCCAGGGGGCGACCTTCACCTGGCTGCCCGCCTTGGCCTTAGTCCAAACACCGTGCGCACTTCTCTTCTTTTCCTAGGCTGCTCCGGTGGTGCTGCTGCCCTCCGCACTGCCAAGGACATTGCTGAGAACAACCCAGGGAGCCGTGTCTTGGTAACAGCTGCTGAGACCACTGTGCTAGGCTTCCGCCCCCCAAGTTATGACCGCCCTTATGACCTTGTTGGTGCTGCCCTGTTTGGTGATGGTGCATCAGCTGTGATTATTGGAGCAGGACCCATGACGCCAGCAGAAAACCCCTTCTTGGAGCTTGAGTTCTCGACGCAGGAGTTCCTGCCTGGGACTGACAAGGTAATTGATGGAAAGATCTCAGAGGAAGGAATTAATTTCAAACTAGGGCGTGATTTGCCTGAGAAGATTGAAAGTCGCATAGAAGGGTTCTGCAGGATTCTCATGGACCGTGCCGGGATAGAGGATTTCAATGATGTATTTTGGGCTGTGCATCCTGGTGGGCCAGCAATATTGAACAGGCTTGAGTTCTGCCTTGAACTTCACCCAGAGAAGCTCAAGATCAGTAGAAAAGCCTTGATGAACTATGGAAATGTGAGCAGCAACACAATCTTTTATGTGTTGGAATATTTGAGGGATGAGTTGAAGAAAGGAGCAGTAAGTGAAGAGTGGGGGTTGATCTTGGCTTTTGGCCCAGGCATCACCTTCGAAGGACTGCTAGTTCGAGGTGTTAAATGAAGCTGAAACATACCTCCTAGAAGACCATAGGGAAGATTTACATGGCATACATAAATATTTACTATATATATACAGACACATCTCATAAAGAGCATAGATGTCTGGGTGGCAGCTGTGCACTACTTTAGTACATTGCTAATGTCTTACTGTATTATGTGTTTACCTATCAGAGAATGTAAGGAGGTACTTGAGTTTGTATGACACTTGTAGAAATAAGCCACTATACAGCATCTTCTTCCATTGTGCTATGTACTAATTATAAGATTTACTTCTGTATTGATTGGTATACATGAGCGAACTGATCACAGTGCAACAATCATATTTTTAAAGGTAAAGCAGAACGAATATGCTATGAGACAACAAAAGCACATTATAACAAACATGTTACAGTGATGTATCATCTACCATGATCCCCTCACCACTTCAAAGGAAGTTATAACTTTAACATCCTTTCAAATATTATTAGAAGACACAAAAATAGAGCAAGCTCTAACAGTAAAGGGATTATGGAATGGCACCTCTTACCATTCAGCTTTAAAGAGACACCAATTACATCCTGATCTAACCATGGACCTTTCAAAAAAATCAACCCAGTGACAACTCGAAGACAACACTGGATCCCATGTGAAAACCTGTCTTCTTCGTCGTCGTCAACGTCGTTCAAGGTCCAAACCACATGAATCAATCAGAAGTAACATAGATGCCTCCAGCAAATCATGGATTTGAACTTGGTGCTCCCTCTTCAAAAGACAGTTCACCAGCAACCTTCCCCCAAGTAAGCTTAGCATCACCTTTCACAAGTAAATCCATCTTGGCAACAACATCCCTAGCCTCTGCAGACCTTCTTCCCTTCACCAACCCCTCAACCAAACCCTTAACAGCCTCAAATGGCGGTGCTGCCTTCATCGCGAAGCAGCTCTTACAAATCCACAAGGCATCATCAAGCTTCTCTTTCTCCACCAAGCTCCTAAACAACACCACATATGTCTGTGAATGCGCAGACACACCCAAGTCACTCCTTCCCTCGCGCCTCTTCATGACCTTCATCCTCTTGAACACCCGCATCGCTGGCCCCACATTCCCCTCCTTGCAGTACCCCTGCACGAGAGCATTGTAGGTAAGGTAATTCGGTGCCACCTCCTTCGACTCCATCACATCAAGCAGCTCCTCCCCCTTGACTGTCTCGCCTTTCTTGGCGAACCGCTGTATCCGGCAGTTGTAAGTGACAACATTTGGCTCCAGCTTGCTCGCGCTGATCTCCTTCAGAATCTTCTCAAACCCCTCCTCATCATCCTGCGCGGAGTACCCAGCAAGGACAGTGTTGTAGGATATGATGTCCGGGGAAGGGCGGTGCTTCAGCCTCTTGTTGGCCATTTCGTCA
>OAMR01000594.1:390128-403374 GCA_900205405.1 Echinochloa crus-galli | reverse complement strand
GAGGGAGTGGATGCGGGCCGGGTCGGCCTCGGCGCGGACGGCGAGCTGGAGATCGAGCACGGAGGCGCGGGCGGAGGTGGGCGCGGCCGGTGTAGTGGTTGCGGTGGAGGACGCCGGGGGATCAACGTCGGGGAGCGCGGAGAAGGCGCGGAGTAGGCGGGTGGAGGCGGCGCTTGGCTGCGCGGCGTAGCGGCGGCGGAGGAGAAGGGACGCCATGGTCGGGGGCTCGGGGTTTGGCAGGGTTTGGAGGCCTCTTTCCCTTTCTCTTTTCCTCTCCACACAGTGTGTCACGCGTTAGGGTTTGGGGACGGCGAGCGGTTACGCTAACCAAAGGCGTGGCACGGCAACTCTTTTGTTAGTAGACCTGACCCCTGGCTCAAACTGCATATATGAAGTAATTTTGTGCCATTTTAAAATCTTCTTCAAATTGAGTTTTCAAATAGAAACACCAAGTCCAGGAGACGGAGCTTGGTACATACTGCACTAACATTTGCACTAGTCTGAAACTCATGTGGACTATCACGCTCACTTCGAATTCGGTTTAAAGTTAAGATGTTTTACAGTCCATTCGAACGTGCCATTCTAGATGCAAGAACGCTGGACTAGATCGCATCCGAGACCTGATCTGGTTCTTAAAAAATGAAACACTCGTTTGACACAGAAAGCTAAAGATCCAGGAACCAAGATACTCCAGGCGCTGACACAATCAATCTTTGCTGGCTCAAATGGGCATATCACCGCATATACCTAGTAAACTTGTCGAAGACAAAAAGACCTTAGCTGCAAGATCTACTCATATTGCAAGAATATACGGAGTTCGAGAGCTCCATAACGAGTAATCGGATTGCATGGCAAAAGAATTTCGAAAACACAAAAACTCTCAGCGTCAAAACTGGCTGTGATGATGGTGATACAGTTCAATATATGTTACAGATAGTGTAACCAGGCCCTTTAACTACTAACAGCAAGAAATAGCAACTAGGAAGTAAGAGCTGCTGTTACTAGAGCGGCTACCTCCGTCTAGGTGGATCGGAGGACCTACGTTGCTTCTCATCTGTATCCGATTTCTCCTTTTCCTTCTCCTTCGTGTCCGATTGTTTGAGTTTCCTCGTCAAGTCATCAGCATAGCGCCGCCAAATAGACTCTCTGTCTTTACTCGCCAGTTTGTTGTACCTTGGATCAGATCTTAGAAGACCTTTTGCTTCACTCCAAGAGTTGACTGCAGACTTCCCCTCGTCTGTTGTCCGTGCCGCTACCTCTGGAGTGATAACCTCAGATAGAAGTGCCCGGAAATCACGTACGCATCGCTGGGGAAAATTATAGCAACATTGGGTTAAAATGACGCAATAACAGAATCCAAGCAGAATTACAAAATACCTTACAATAAAGATCATACAGCAGCTTGTTGATAACAAGGAGCTATTCAACTAACCAGACTACTCCAGCATCAAGACTACTACGGCAAACAAAAGCATGCAACAACATTCATGCCTACTGATCATATTCGTGCCACTTAGAACACAAGGATTTCTGTAAATTTGCTTATTTGGGCAAATTTTTCTGGCTTATGTGTTCGCAAAATTAGCAGATAGTTTCTGAAAGTGGTGTGGACCATCATGGTGTGGACACAGGTAGTGCCTCCTGTACAGGCAGAGGATGCGTGCACAACACGTGAGGCTTTAACAGCTAGTATGTGTGCACAACAAAAATAATATATGGTGGATAAAGACCACAACTATGGTTGTAAAAATCTCGATTCTTGCAATTTCATGACCATATGATTTAGACTTAAAAAAAAGCTTGGTTTTACATTCTAATCAGTAGAATCTACATTTTTAAGATTTTTATGTTAAGATTCTATGATTGCATTCATATATAAAGACCTCTGATCCAATTTAGACTCTGCAATTTTAACGACCTTGACCACAAACAGCCATGATACCTGAGAATTTCAAATTATTAGTTCAGTAGCTACAAGCATTTACAACATTTGGATTTACCTCATATAGGTCCTTGACATGGTCACGAAATAACTTTTCTGCATCATCTTTGCCTAAGTCAGGATTCAGAGCACGACCTTGCGGATCCTTCTCAAGTTTCGGTTTGGATTCTGTCCACGATACCTATAACACAAAAGTAAAATTGTTAAATTGTACAATGCAAAGCTATCAACTGCAGCAAAACGATGTCAGTTAAAGAACAACAGGAAGCATGGGAAACATGACCAGAGAAGTAATGACACATCCTTGATACAGCATCATTTCTCACCAGTGACACATGATGCTTTTGGGGGAAATCCAGCATTCAGAATTCCGAAAATAAACATAAGACCAGATGCCAGCAAACGGCTGTTCACATTATTGTTCTTTTCAATCAGACCCAAAGGTAGGTATCATGGAAAAGGTAGGGATTAATTGTTGGCAGCCAATCTAATCCCTCTTTATACATCTCTCATCTCATGGCCTTTATTTCTTTCCAAAAGAAGGAGCAACTGGCTAGTCAAATCTAATTTTACCTTCAATTGGAAACAGATGCTAAGCAATATCTTCTGCATTATGAAACGGCACTCGTTCATCCTAGTAGTAACTGGCTGACCAAAGCCAGTTTGCATACCCAAAGAAAAACACCATTGAAGGGCTGAAGGCACTACAATAGCATAGCATGACACTCTTTTGTCGACAATGAAACATAGTCTGTGGTGACAGGTCACAGGTATTTGGAGCATGTGCAGTTAAAGAGCAACTCAAATCACCTTGGGATCCTTAATCCTTTCAACAAGCAAAGCTTGGTATGATGACACAGCCTCTTTTCTTCGGACCTTCATTTTTACTCTCTCCATTTCCTGTTCCTCCCTTTCTTTCCTTTTGCGCGTTTCACGTTCCCTCTCCTTTAATTTGGCCTGAATAAATATCAAAGTATATGTAAAGCTACACATAGTAAAAAAAAAGGATCACAAGGTTCATCAGTTGAATTGACTGACTTGCTCATCCACTTTGGCCTTGGCAGCTTGTTCTGCTTCCTGTTCAGCAGATTTTAGTTCCCCTATGTATTCGTTAAATATAGTCTCCCTCTCTTCGTGCTTTGTGGCTTTGTACCTTGGATCACTACGGAAATTTTCTTTCACCTACATGATTCAGTGCATGAACATGAAAATTGATTCATGAATGGAGAAACAACTACACCCAACAATATCAATACACTATTATTACTATTAGTGATAAATTTTTCAATAGGCCTCTCCCACACTGTTCCCTTAAAAAAAATGACATTCAACAAGATGTTGCAAATAAACATAACTTATAGATTTATGTTCTAAATGGATGGAGCTGTTTTAGGGTCACGACTGGTTCATGACTGTAAATTTACTGACATATTTAGTGCATAACTCGTCAATGTGAACATCAAGATGATGAGATTCAGCCACATGGCCACATGCAAGTCAGACAGAACTATAATACCAAAACAGGCCATCATACTGACACTTTACGATGTTTCAAAAGGCGCTAGGCAATACCTTATTAGATAGAGGAAATATCTTAAAACAAAGAATTTGACATTATCATGCATCTAAAAGTTACATGAACATAGTTTATCTTCATTTTTAATTTGTCTTAGTTTGATTAATAGATCTGATAGAGGAGACTATCACGCAGAATCATTGATGGTATTCAGGGAATACACGTTACGTGTATATATAGCACAACAACCATGCAATCTACCCCTTGACTTATGGAAACAGAATCCGGGATGATGCTGGTGTGGCATGCGTGAGGGACGATGGGCACCGGGCCTGTACAGGTCCGTGCCAACCGTGACTGGCCAGCTATAGCTAGGAGCCAATAATATTTGCTAACAAGATCAAATCCTAAACTACTTTAGGCAGAAAAAACACCTAGGTTCTATGCACACGCCTAGCACCGCCTTCTGAAACAGGTATGAAATATATTCAGATATATTGGTATCAGGATCTTGAGAACAGATATCATAAGTTACAAGTAGACAAGTATGGTAATTATCTTGCTTGGATAGTAGCATGTGGAAATTAATGTTCCATATGCCACAACCATGACCTGGGATTTGAGTTATTTACTTTTATATTATAACTAAATAGTGTTACAATACTGTTTTTTAATTTAATACTACAGTTTTTGGTCAGGTGGCTCTTGTTGCATTTCATCTCTTGCAGTCTTGCCTACATCAACTTGCTTGGTACTAAAGGCTCTGTTATTGCAGTAGTTATGTTCAGTGAAATGAGAACAAAACACATACTTTTGTCCAGCGGCTACTTGAAGTTATATCTTTACTTTCTCGAAGCATTGATTTGAAGTCCGCAATGACAGCTTTGCGCATTGATTGGACTTTTTCTTGAATAGCCTTCACCCTTCTCAAAGTTGACGATGAATTATACAAATGTATAGCTCATAAATTTGACTTAAAGAAATTCATAATCATTTGTTTAAGAAAGAGACCCGGGCATACTTTTCATTAAAAAGAGCCTCCCTTTCCTTTCGATCCAAGGATTCAAATCTCGGATCAGCACCCCATTTTCTTTTGAATTCCTGGTAATCTGTTTTTTCGTTAATGCCCTGCAACATATATATTTAGATGGCATGATACTTACGAATCACATTTATAGGCGAACCATTTTGCCATCATTACATGGCCTAGTCAATTGACAGGGAAAACAATAAAACAAAGCATCAATTAGACCTCAGATGCTTCTTCCAGTAATTCTCTATACGCCTCTATTGCAGCCTTCTGGGCAGCTCTTTTCTCTTTTCGCTCCTCTTCAGCACGTGTGCGAACATAGTGGTCAAATATAGCCCGCCTTGTTGAGTGACTAGGGATAGCCTATAAAAAGGGGGAAAATTTTATATATATATATAACTTGAACCTAATCAGTAGTCATGTTTATTACTTGTCAAGAAAAATACCAATTTGTAAAGATGAAATCATAACTACAATGTTTTAAATGAACAAACAAATCAGTAGTCATGCTTATTACTTAAAGTCATTAGTTCTTCAGTATAAAAAAGAAGAATAAATAGTACTATTATAATCATTAATTGCCTAATTATTCTTGTAAGTAGTCTTGATGTACTAAAGTTGAGCCTCAGTTTATCTAAGAACACAATTTTCAAAAGTTCTAGCTCAATTAAAAAGAAGAGCAACAACACATAAGGTGTAAAGTTATGCTTTTCCAAAAAACAGCATTCAGTTATGCAGATTTAAGTACATTGTTGTCAGGTTTTAACCAAACAATTACCCAGTGCCAGTGCTTCTGTGAACAACATTTTCACCACTACCTCAAAAAACAGTATAACTCTTGTAAACTCACTGCACTCAACTATACAAATCAAAGTTTCTCGTGTTGTAAAAAAAAAGAACTGTCATCATAAACATAACTGCACCACTCAGTATTCATTATGCGTGCCACATTAAAAGGGCATCTAATGTAAGTGTTAATCAACTCAAACGACAGTAGGCCAGTCACATGCAAGATCACAAAATTAGCACACCTTAAAGCGTGGATCAAACACTATTTTTGGAAGTTCCTTCTCCCACTTCGAAAATGGCGCAACTCCTCGTTCCTTCAGCATCTCCTGTGAAATTTAAAAAACACATGCATGTCATGTAAACATCAAAGTATGTTAATCTATTTTGATCAAATGTAACTTTAAAGTTTTAGTCAACTATTCTAATATCACATTAGAAGTACTTAGTCGTTTATCTCACAGAGACAACAGAGTCTATGGTACATCAGACCCAACAAAAATGAGCAAGCATCAAGTTTCATTATTTGAACGATCATCTCCATTCTAGAAATGAAAAGAAATAACATAAGATATGGGGTAGCATAGAGGGAAACAAACTCATGGAGAAGCAGAAACCTACTCAATATCTACACTAAAATCCAGAGAGGTGTCAGAAGAACCACCTTAAACTGACGAATGCAGTCCTCTTTACTTGGGCCGTGTTCCTCATCATCTGAATCTGAAGAGGAATCAGACATATTCGCATCGCCATTATTATCTTTTGATTTCTCACCATTATTCGGAACTTGCTGCCCCTTAGGTGCAGCATCAACTGGTTTGGACCCATTCAATTCAGAAGCAGAAGATGAAGAGGTAGCGAGAGGTGAAGGCGCACTGGAAGCACCAGCATCCTGCAATTTCTTCTTTATTAAATCCAATGCAGATGGCGATGCAGGGGCAACTGTTTGCCGAAGTGGCAACGAATCACGGCCACCTGTCTGTATGGCAGGAGTATTTGCATCAATGCTTATTACTCCCTTGTTATCTATAGTAGCAGCATCCTGCAGTGAAGTTGAACCTTCTTTTAAGGAGACAGATTCTGCATTCTTGAGCAACTCAGACACCTCTGGTGGAAGTTGCCAGCTGCTAACCTGTTAAACAATTAAGCGTTCAGCAATAGAGCATACATAAACTCATGAGATGCTGAAAGACCTACTCAACTAGCTCCAGCATGATAGAAAACAAGGTGCCAGGAGGAGATATAGTGATTAAATCCTGTCCATACACTGGAGCAAAATTTTCATGGGGTGCTAACATATATAAACTGTAGCTAAGTTCGGCACCCAGTGCGAAGAGAAAAAAGGATGCATGAGACATGGTCTAGATCTTACCTTTAGCTTGTTATCATAATAATATTTCTTCCCATCGCTTGTAGTTACTATGCTCCAGTCAGTACCAGCCAATTTGTCCCTGGCACAGTAAAAAAAAAATAGTTTCCATATCGCATCATGCATTAAATTCGTGAACATGCACGAATATATAGAAGACAAACCAAAATGTATTGAGCAGATAAGAGCACCTAAAGAGGATAATGACAATCATGCATATTTTCAGTTACTCCTCCCATTCTAAAAATCTTGATGTTTTGGACTTCATCTCTCACGTACCAAGGAGTGATTTATTAGGAAAGTATATTCCATGTTATTCCGTGTTTTGCCCATATTAAATATGGTCACATACTATAGCTAATCAATACTTGCCGTGCAGCCCAGTGGTTTGAGCCCACATCCCTATGCTGCAGGTGCTGGGTTTGAGTCCAGGCACCGCCCCGCTGCTGATTTTATTTTTGCAGCACCAGACTTTCGTACTGCATGCAGCATGAGCCAGAATTTGGTGCTGCATTTTCTTTTCTCGCTCAACCTCCATGCCTTTGCACTCTAGCTGGACAGCATTTTTTGCTAGCGCCAGACGTTCTAAGCTACACTTTCATGCTCGTTTTGCTGCCAAAGAATTCGGTACTACCGCAGGTATTATTTGGCCGTGTACCGAGTGCAAACCAACATAAGAGAAAGCCAGACGGAGATGGATTCGAACATGGAGGGAGAAGAAAGACTATTTTGTTGGGACTGATTTGAACTTGAAACAATCGGGAGAAGAAGACGCTAGTGTAATTGGTACATGCAAAACGAAGGGTACACATGCTTGCTTATAAAAGGAAAGAGGAGCACGCTGGCAGTAATGGCAGGGCTAGATGTCTAATTGTCTAAAAGATGCACCAAAGTCTAAAACATTAAGTTTTTGCATGCATCGAGCGCAAGTCTAAAACGTCAATTTTCTTGAGACGGGAGGAAGTCAATCTACATGGCTAAATTGGTCATCAACCATTATTATAATTGCAACATTCATAATCAAACTGGATTTTTTATGTTTCTTTATGTCTAACTAAACAGACAGTAAACATGCAATGTAGTGCATATATTAAATGCTAGCACTAAACGAACATCAAGATGGCTTTGAGATAATTAGATATTATCTACTTATCAAACAGAAAATGGCCAGGGGATCATCCGATCGTGTAGTTTCAGCAAAAGTAAGGTCTCTGTACAACACTTCACAAACCAAAACATATGTGGCTATGGGATTCTGAGGCACAACCACTGTTTCTAGTGCAGAACTCTGAGGCTCCAGCAGCCATTATTCTAGAATAACGATGAGGCTCCTACACTCCTACCATAACCCGTAGCTGGACAACTGCTAATCTAAAGAATCCTAGCTTTAGAGACTGCCTATTCTCCTTTCAATTGATGCAGAGGCAATCAGAAATCATGCAGTTATTCACAGTTTCACACTAAATTGATTGTGCCTTCAAGAACTCTGAAGAGAATAAAGCAGGACAGATCAACTTAATGAAAATGCCGCTAACCCACCAAGACATTAACACCAACAATATAATAAGTCATAGTTCAGGATAAGCATGGTATTTTCAGACATACCAAGAAACTGGAACTGGTTGTGTTGCGACCTTCTCAGGCTGCAGAAAAAACATAAAAAAAAGAAGAAATTAGTCAAATAGTGATAATAAATTGACATGTCCCCGTACTAGAATGAAGTCATATTACTTGATAAAGCTATTCCTCTGTGCAACTACCTCCCCCTTATAACCAGGTGGTCTCTGATAAGTTGATTCTCCTGTCAAGGCATTGTAATAGTATACAACACCAGTTTCAGTTTTGTGAGCAGACCATGCATCCGAATCCAGAACTCTAGTAGTTCTTTTGTCTTCCAGCTGCACATTGACTTGACCTCCATGTCCTGCAGCATTACATTATCATGAGAAGAATTAACAGGAAAACCCAGACCAAATATCAAATCCAGCAAAGCATTGCCTGTAGAATCGGGCACAGCTGAAGCATGAGTAGACTGTTCAGATCCTGGATTTGTTGATGCTTGTTCCTTCCGATCCACGCCAGTTGAGGCACAAGATGGTTGGGCATTGGCAAAGGCCGTAGTTGCAGCAGAAGCCCCAACCATTGGCTTGCCAAGAGACCCTACAGGACCAGGATAGGACTGAAAGGGAGGCTGCTGAAAACCAGTAGGTTGTGGAGGATGAGGGTGTCCCCATAAAGGTTGAGGTGGGAGTGGGACAATACCAGGTCCTGGATAGGATGGGTAAAATGGTGGTTGAGAATTCTGCGGAATAGCGCCAGGGGTTGCAATTGATGGTGCTGTTTGGGGCAAAGGAGCAGCAGATGGAACAATAGGCCTCCCAAGGAGGCTTGTTGGATTAGAGAAGATTGCAGAAGGTTGTCCAGGTACAGATGGTCTAGCGGTTCCAAATACCTCAGGGCGAGGTGGCAATGACAGATTTGTTGGCATCTGAATGGGGGTTGAAGAATTTCCAGAAGCACTTGCGATTGTTGAAGGGGGATTTGATGGCAGGCCAGTACCTAACTGCATAGTATGGGGGCTAACCTCTGGCGCACTTGGACATTCTGATTTTGAAGTATTAATAATGTCCAAGTTGCCCTGTAATAAATTCATTAAGTTACTCCAAAGATTAAAACATACAAAAGCGAACAGATTGATGCATAGCTTTTAACAGGAATAGAGAGGCTTGGGATTGCACCTGTTGTGTGCTAACACCGAAAGGAGTATTGGATGGCCTTGGCATTGAAAATGGCAACTGAACAGATCCAGGAGGATTAGGTGTCAGAGCCCCTGGGAATGTCGTACCTGGGCGAGTTAATTGCCCAGGGGCAGGAGGCTGCAATGAACCTGGTGGAACAAATCTAGAAGCTTGACCAGCATGATTTGTTCTCTGAAAGAAAAAAAAAATAATACTAAGGGTTAGTGCATCAGATAATAGGATCAGCTCCTAACTTAAGATTAAAAAATGGTATACAGAACAATAGTAATGATAATAAAGCCATGAGAAATTACAGTGTCAGGTTGAAACTGCTGACCAGGAGGCAGTCTAGCATTAGCATGCGAGACTACGTTATATGAGAAAGAAGGCATGTTCCCAAAATATTGCCCTGGGGCTGGTGGCTGAAGAGCTGCTGCAGGCATAGAAGCAGCCGCGGGAGCCTGAAAGGGGAAAAAAACTCATGAGTCGTACATTACACAAATAATAGAACTTGGGCACTTGTTGACTAAGCTGACTTTTTGTAGTTTCCATCCTTTCATTCTACTTTAACAGAAATATTGTGCTTCCGCACACAATAGTAAATTTGGGTTCTCAATATCCTTATTTTGTATTAGACCCTCTTTGCATTGCTTAATGGCAGGATTCGAGGCAGCGTATCAGTAAGCATAATCGGAAATGAATTAAAAAAGCAGAATCTGTTTTTCAATAGCGTCTCTAATAAGCGAATCTACAAAATCATAAGCTATGCCAAACAGGGCCTTACTCTTCATATGTTCAGGAGAAAATCAGATATTTGACACTCCCAAGAGAGGGCTTCGCCAAATTGATATCCTCAACATGGGTTTTCCAAAAAAAAATGCCACTTGTTTTGCATGGGGTTCGCCATTTTGCCACTACAGAACTATTCCCTGGCCCCACTGCAAGACAGTGGCATTTTTGCAAAACCCATGTTGGGAATGCCAATTTAGCAAAGCCCCCTCTTGGGAGTGGCAAAACCTGATTTTCTCTATGTTCCGTTGCATAGCTTTCAGTTAAACAATTCTGAAGCACTTATATGGCATACTGCAAAATTATCACTGAGTGAGTGCGATTCTAGGCACTTAACAATTCAAAGAATCAGCGAGCAAAGACCATGCAAGCTAATAATATATATGGGAGTAAAACAAACTGATCTCACTATCTATCATGTTCGATCACAATAAAGTATGTTTAACATGACAAAAAATCACAACACTAAAAAATTAATATGAGCTGTGCGACATAAAGTTAAATAGGCAATGCCTTGACCAAAGCATAGTCTAGCCATCTTCCATCGACACTAACCAGGAATTGATAATAGTAGACCATTATAATCATTAGATCCATATGGAAAATAAAAGAATATAATCAGCTAGCGAACTCATGGCTGAAATTATGAGCATGGATGGGCACAAAAGGCTTCTAATAACATAGGTTTATGACTTTCTGCAGTCTGCATACAAAATTCATCGACTATTGTAACTTGTCCGAATGTCACTGCTCATCATCAAAGCTTATCGGTAGATTTCAGTTGCAAAAGCTAGCATTGTCTCATTCTAACAGCATGGCAATGGCAAGGCAGATAAGCTGCAGTAGAGAATAAGACAAGATGCTTACCGGAGAAGAGCCTGGATGTAGTGAAGCTGCACCGCCGCCAACATGCGGAGCTGGTGGCGCCCTCGGCTGTACGTTATAAGAAAAGGCTGGCGACGGAGACGGAGACGGGGCCGGGGGCGCCATGTAGCCCGGGGAGCCTGCAAATTGCGGCCGCGGCGGGCCTGGTGCTGCGGGCGTGGCTGGAGAAGCCGGAGGAGGCGCCGCCGGAGAAGAGGAAGTGGCGGTGGGGACTGGAGCGGACGAGGCGTCTCCGGAGGCTGCCGCCGCGACGTCAGATGGTTTGGATGCCCCTACCGATTCCGCCGCGGCGGCCGCCTCTACCTCAGGCCCTTCTGGCTCCGCCTCAGCCTGAGGGGGGTCTTTGGCCTGTGGTTCGCCAACGTCGGAGACGGCCGACGCCGGCGACGCCATGACTGGTGGTTGGGGCCTAGGGTTTTGCGAGGTACGAGAAATCTATGGCCGACGCGGCTCGCGCTAGAGAAGCAGCGGGCAGTCGGGCGAGGAAGAGAGTTACTCAACGACACGGCCACACGGGTGGATTACTTACATTGGCCCGTGGGCCGTAGCCTGACCGTTATACGGGCTAATCTTTAGTGAAATGGGCTGTGCTGTTACCGGTCGGAATTTGGAAAAAGGTTCATAGTATCGCTATGTTTTTTCTTTCAGTTCGAATGGCTAATCTATAAAACCTATATTATATAATTGGTACCCACTAACAGATCATAGCTGATTTCTCTCAACATACAAGATGTCCACGTCATCATCCACTAGATCTTCTCTCAACATGTAATCTGCCCACGTCACCATCCACTAAAACTATGAATTTATATCTCTGCGGCATTATGTTAGTCTTTACGAGTACCATGCTACAAGTTTCTAAATAGTTCTCTCTCAATAATATGAATGTGTTTTCTTCTACATTGTTGTTTAAAAAAATATTACAATGCAATCATTTTTAATGTTTCTACTTTCAAATTGCATCTTCAAATCTTCAAATTTTGTATAAAAATTTCCGCAGCAACGCGCAGGGTACCACCTAGTTGGCAACAGTAAGCACCCCCATTGCATACTAATCTATGAACAATCAGCGAGCTCAAAAAAAATCTATGAACAATCAGCTTAAATAAAAAAATCCTTCAAATAAATAGTCCACTAAATCTACAAATAAATTCAACGCGTGACAACAGTGAGTCTTCTTTATCAAAGCACTATGTATAAAAAATTGTGTGGCCACAGTACAGTGTGAACATGGTCTGAAAACACATAGCAGCTATTTCTCTAATCCAAAAAGGTGAAGTACAATGTCATGGTGCAGTGTGGGCAGATATGTGCATGTCCAGAGAACCCTTTCAACTCTCCGGCCACTCCAAATGCCCAATCGGCTTCCCACTGACAAGCCATGCTCCTTCAGATAGTTCATCAAAAAGTTGGCTGTATCCCCACCCTGAGTAGCCTAAGAAGAACCACAGGTCATTGACAGATTGCTCGCCCGACTTGATCCGTGTGACTACCCGGCTTGTGGCAATTATGTTCCCATAATAGACGCCTGGTATGACTTGCCTGTACCCCTCCAAGGCTACTCTTGACAAGCTCACAAGGTGATAACCCTGCACCACATCGGGCTCACCATAGAAAAGTGGGGCATGCTTGATAGACTCCATTGAGCTGTCCAGATTCTGGAAGACACCCCAGCTCAATCGTTTGTTGATGATCAAGCCATGAAAACCTTCATGAGATTCAGAAGACACAATGAGCACTTTCGCTTTATCAAATGGAACTGCGGTCCCGAGCTTCTCAGTAGCAGTGAGGATGGATCCTGTAACAACATCTGAATGACTTGGCAAGTCATAAACAACATTGTTGCTACGTGCCACGTCAGCCTGAAGGGACCTAACTTGAACTATTAGTGAAACGGGCTGTGCTGTTACCTGTCGGAATTTGGAAAAGAAAAAAGTCCTTTTAAGGTCCCTCGTGTATCTCTCTAGTCTGGTTTTCGTCCCTCAAGTAGAAAACCAGGTATTACTCATCCCTTAACTTTATAAACCGGTTATTTTTTGTCCTCCAGCTGTTTTGACAGTGGTTTTGGCTGACGTGGTGACACATCAACCATCCAATGTGGCGCCACGTCAGCCTGAAGGGACCTAAATTGAACTATGCTGGTAGTTCAGGGGCTAAATACACTTAACAAAAAAACTATACAAATAATTTA
>OAMR01000594.1:331981-352314 GCA_900205405.1 Echinochloa crus-galli | reverse complement strand
GCGTACAATTATACTCATTCCATTTCTGCTCTGCTCGATGGGGGCAAGTAACACACTGCATAAACGTCACTCCCTGTGTTTCTCAGAACAAGTAGAAATGAAGCACTTAGTAAGGTAAAGTTATGTAGTCACAAAGGTAAAGTAATGTAGCCACCACAATAATCCAGGGTATGTGAAATAGCAACCATTTTTTGCAGTGTGTTTAAATAATCGAGCTACAATTAACAGTGGCCACCTTAAATGTACATGTATTTCAATCAGCAGCAGGGGCGTAGACTCATGCGGATATACAGCTCAGCAAAGATTTGTTAATATATAGAAGTTTGTTTAACATTGTCCTTTTCTTACGCAATTATTCTTTTTTTAAATAAAGTTTTGGCCCCTATGCAAGAAGCAAGGGTACAAAAGGCTATGCTGTCGCTGAAGCAAGCGGTAACCTACCCCTCATGTGTCACTTGCGTGATTGTTTCGCACGTAAACGACAGAGCCGTACCTATGAGATCCATCCAATGTTTATTCGGAACTGATCGAATGATCTTGCGTTGTTGCGGAAAGGACCGTATTTATTATGCATCCAACTGTCAACTTCAGAGACATGGGGGTTATTTCTTCTTTTGGTTGCGGTCGAGGATGCTTGGACTCGAACCTTGGCGGATACAAAGTTTTTTTTTTCCCTAGGTCATTGCGTCGGCCCAAAGCCCATCCAATGAATGAATATTTCAGAAGCAAGAGACACTAGAGAGTAACCTAAAGCTACATATTGTACGGGGACACATTGACATTGCTACATGCATCTGCATGGCTGAAAGCGTGAAGGTTTTCCTCCTTATAGCGCTCGATGCACCAAATGGTTTCTTGACCAAACTTTCGAAACTTGTTCATTGTGCCACCGTTCGCATGACTGCCGTCTGCCGACGGAGAAGACCATTTTGTAAATTGCAATGGCTTGATGCGATGGAATTTACAGATGAAGGACTCGAGACTTCCATTTCAGTATTAAAATGATGCGATTAATTAAAAACGTTGAAGCTTCAAAGGAAGGGAAAATAGGGGAGCTTCTCGTGCGCCACGTTTCTACCATATACGTGCAAATATTATAATGCTTATCTGATTCCATTTACTGATGTAGAATGTGTTTACCTTGTAGTGCATGCTAAATGACATTTCAAAATTTTCCTCTCATTTTTAGGCAGCTGGCTTCAGACGGCCCTGGTTTCCCTGTATTTGAAATATACTTTGCAGAGGCAGATGGAGGATACAAACTGCAGGTACAATGTTTATGCTTAATTTTAGAAAAATATATTACTATTCAAATATTGAAAATCATCTTGATAAGCCCCCTTCTATAGGAAGAAAATGGAAATACCATAGGCATGACGCTTGTTAGCAGTTTTATGACCTGAATATCAGTTTATCACATGCTCCTCGAAATTCAGGATGGCATCCTTTATTTATTTTGATATGGTCACAGGTCACAACATCATAAAATATGATGATATCTGGAAGTGTCATATTGGTGTGCTTTGCATATTCTCATATTAGTCAGCGTGGTTGGGTTATATTGTTGTTGGCATGTACATGCAGGCATGCACATGTCCCACAGACTTGATAAAACATGCAAAACTTGGTTTCACTTTCACAGTTGCTATTATGTTGCCTGGGAGGCTGTTATAGGCTTTATTCATTCAATGAAGCCAACAGTCTTGCCATTTTAGCTGCCCATTATTTCTCTCATGTCCATGAATCCATGCAATTGAACTCCGGCGTAAGTATTATACGTGGCATACTGGCATGCACAATTTCCTATCAGTTTTCTTCAATCAAATTCCAATTTGAAGAGTTGATTTTGTTTAAAAAAGACTGTAAGCTTCGTTAATAGAAAGAACTGTTATACCTTATTAACTAATGCGTTCTATTTGCCCCCATTCTCTGACAAAATAGGGCTGTTGTTTTCAGGCAGTGCATCTGAAACCAGACGATAGTGATTCTGACCAATTGCCAAACATGTTAAGAGAGAAAGTTGGCATTGACAGTATAAACATATCTAGCAGTTCAGTAGGGTCTAAGCATGAAGAATTGGATGGAAGTGTAAACATGGATGATCAAGATAGTGATGATAGTAATATTACTGCTGGTGGCCCAGCTGGTTTGAAAAACTTGTCAAGTGATTCAACTGCAGTTCCCAGGATTAAAATCTTGAAAGTGGTACCCATGGAAAATGTCAACCAAGACTACATAATCAATATTTTTGATCAAATTTCAGAGGAAGATGATGACAATGATGATCCTGACATCGAAAATGAATCCTCTCTTGACGATGGTGATGAAGATAACAATGGAGGAGCAGAAACAGTTTCTGCAGAAGAGAATGGTGATGAATCTGGCGACGAAAATGATATTGAAGCCTTGATTTCAATTGATTTTGTCAATGAGAATAACAATGACTATGCTTCTCATTCATCAGCCGAAGCTTTTGAACGAATGCCAGCTAGATTAGAAAAAACAGATCGCTTCTCATTTTCCTTCTATACTGAAGAATACAATAAAAAATTTGATGAGGGAAAAGCCCAGCAGATTCCAAAGAGAACAGTTGGTTTGCATGCCAGTCAGAAGGATGATGATGGTTTTGTCCAGCTTGATCGTGTAAAGTTGAGTGGCAGCAACAAGAAACTATCGGTAAATATTTTATCCATATATTGTTCTGCATTAGCTTTTGATGCCTTCATTGTGTTTGATTGAATTCATCTAAATGAACATCGATTATTTGTCTTGTTTGGCTATGGTGATCAACAATCAACTGTTAATGGTCTCTTCTGGTTTAATTTCTCTTAGATATGCCACTCAGTAGCTGTATGAACTGGTAAAACATTTAACTGTATTTTTTATGCTTGCATCTCAATGGACTTTTTGAACATTCTTTTAGTAAACTGTGTCACCTTGTCCTCTTGTTAAAGAGCATGGATTGCTCAATCATCTCTCTGAAGGTACCCGCTTTTTAATTTGCTGTTGATTTTCAGATCTGTGTCAACTATCAAGTACCTTTAAAAATATTGTAGTGTGGACCCATGATCCTTCATGTCAATTTTGTGCTTATTCTCACATGCACACACATGTAAATAAATCGTTCAATTCAGCAATTGAAAGCTAAAAAATAACTGCGGGGGGTACGGCAGCCCCCGGGAATTTTGCTAAGAGAGAAGACCTCACGCAGGTCAAGAAAACCCCCAAACCTCTGCCTCACCCTTACACAGGGGCCCGTAACCCTTTTGAGACGACCCACCAGGCTGGCGACCGCTGCAATTACCCCGGTAGGGGGGCCCAAACCAACCACAGCTACGACCTGGGTCAGGCCTTGACATGTGCTTTGGCGTGGTGACAAACAAGGGGATTTTTTTAACCCCAGCCTGAAATTTGCTCCCACAGGGAGTCGAACCCAGGATCATCTAACCAACTCAGCAAACTATATCATTATGTGTGCATGGAGTAAGAAATAAAATGATTTTTAATGGTATGCGGACTTGCATAAGAACATAGATTTTAGACTGGTGGCTGTCTTGTTTATATCATTTCAACTTATCATATGCAGGTGTTGCAACTCGGCATCAAACAACATAATAACAGGGTCCAGCAAAAACTGCATGGAGTTACCCACTTCAGCCGTATTCATACGCCTATATCTTCAGATCCTCTTACTGGTATATTCCAAATTGTACCTACCACTTGAGCTTTTCTTTTTCTCACGCTGGTGAACTGTGTATTATTGTATTAAAAAGACTAACTTGGATTGTAAGAAACCACCCACACACTCACCCACCCACCACTTGAGCTTTTGATGATACCATCTCCTTGTTTTCTCCTTTTTTTCTGGCATTGGCTGAAAGACATCCTTTGGGCAGGCTTATATGTGACTGCATCAGGATTTGACTCGGAAATTCTTAGTTTGCAACGAAAATTTGGTCAATGGCAGGAGGATAGTTTGTCTGAGGAGCATAGTGACCTACTGTTCTATGAGTATGTTGAAGCTGTAAAATTAACAGGGGACAACCTTGTGCCAGCGGGTCAGGTGTGATGCCTTTCATTCAGTTCTTACTACCATACAGAAATATTTAATAATGATTATAAGTAATATCTGTGTTTTGGTTTTGTACCCTTACCGTTTTGAAGGATAGTTGAAACATCATTTTTTTAATATGGCCATCCACATTTCCAGTTTTCATTCATTGATTGTCTGCTAAGTGTGGTCATCATAAATCATAAACATTTTTGGATAATCTTCTCTGTTGATTTCCTTCAGTTTTGCATAGCCCACTCTCAATCTAAATAGTTAAATGTGTTGTTTCATTGAAAGGCCTAATAATTCAGATTGACCTGATACGATTCGTATGCCAGGTTGTTTTCCGTGCAAAAGTTGGTGAGCGCTATCAGCTTCCTCATAAGGGAATCATCCCTAGAGAACTCGGAGTGGTATGTCGATAATCTGAATAGTCATTTTGTCTTTGAACCAGCAAACATCAAACCTTACAACTCAACGTGATATAGGTTGCTAGGTATAAGGGGCAAAGGAAAATTGCAGATCCTGGTTTCGAAAACCCTCGATGGGTTGATGGGGAGCTTTTGATACTAGATGGAAAGGTTAATTCAATAAACACAGCCCATCTTTGGTCCTTATTATTGTTTTTAACATACTCCTGTTGTGCAACTTGCAGTTCATCAGAGATGGTCCTGTGATAGCTTTCTTTTACTGGACATCAAATTTTCATCTTTTCGAATTCTTTAGACGGTTGAGGCTTCCTGACTAGTTCCCTTCTAAGAGAAGTAGTTAAGGTAAACTGAGCATTTCATCTTGTAGTGGTTCACATGCTATCCATTACTGTACTAAAGTGATATTAATTTCACTGTTGTGTCTTCTTGTGCTTGCCAAACACCAATATTTGCATGCCGAGGTTATAGTTGTTGGCTGTTGCAACCCATCTTTGATCCAAATTGGCCTAGGTTCCTTCTGGAAATGCTATATTCATAATAAGCATTAAAATGGACAAAATGGATCAAACTGACGTAATTTTGACACGAGTTGTGCCGTCATAGTAAAGCCGGAACTAAACAAAGTGCCTTTTTTATAATATTTATTTAGGATAAATACTACTACTGTAATTTTGTGCTGCTATTGAAGCTTTTGGCTGGTAGCAACCATGGGTGTCCTGTGGTCTGTCTGCTTTGGATCAAAATTGTGTTACTTGTAGCAAGAAGCCAAGAACATGATCGATTCAGCTCAACAAAATTTCACACCCATGGTTACTTGTAGAAATGGAATGAGTATAATTGTTCCAAAACTGTGCCTGCATTTATCATTTTTTTTTGTTTATATATGGACTGTTGTTGCTAACTAAAATGCCTGCATGATCCCATGACCAGAGAGAGTTGAGGATTATAATTTTTAATTCAATTTATGTTCTATGTCTTGTGTGCCGAAAGTCCTTTTGCCCTACTCGACATTTCATTTGCGGAACATCTTCATAATGTAGTTAAGTTAACATTACATTTGTTGCGCCTGCAGGTCATTTGAATCTGACATGATGTACATAGTTGCCTTGGGTGCCAACTGGAGTATGGCCGGCATTCCCCCAATATGGGTTTTGATGCGGAGAATAGGGCGCTGGATGTTGTGCGAGTTTGTGTGGCTTATCCATCCACTCTGAAAACCTTCTGTGAGGGTGAAAAAGAGCACACAACAAGAAAATAGCATACTGCCAGCATGTGTGAGCCGCGCGTACAATTATACTCATTCCATTTCTGCTCTGCTCGATGGGGGCAAGAGTACACTGCATAAACGTCACTCCCTGTGTTTCTCAGAACAAGTAGAAATGAAGCGCTTAGTAAGGTAAAGTTATGTAGTCACAAAGGTAAAGTAATGTAGCCACAATAATCCAGGGTATGTGAAATAGCAACCGTTTTTTGCAGTGTGTTTAAATAATCGAGCTACAATTAACAGTGGCCACCTTAAATGTACATGTATTTCCTTTCGCAAAAAAAAAAATAAATGTACATGTATTTCAATCAGCAGCAGGGGCGTAGACTCATGCGCATATACAGCTCAGCACAGATTTGTTAATATATAGAAGTTTGTTTAACATCGTCCTTTTCTTACGCAATTATTCTTTTTTTTAAAGCAAAAGTTTTGGCCCCTATGCAAGAAGCAAGGGTACAAAAGGCTATGCTGTCGCTGAAGCAAGCGGTAACCTACCCCTCATGTGTCACTTGCGTGATTGTTTCGCACGTAAACGACAGAGCCGTACCTATGAGATCCATCCAATGTTTATTCGGAACTGATCGAATGATCTTGCGTTGTTGCGGAAAGGACCGTATTTATTATGCATCCAACTGTCAACTTCAGAGACATGGGGGTTATTTCTTCTTTTGGTTGCGGTCGAGGATGCTTGGACTCGAACCTTGGCGGATACAAAGTTTTTTTTTTCCCTAGGTCATTGCGTCGGCCCAAAGCCCATCCAATGAATGAATATTTCAGAAGCAAGAGACACTAGAGAGTAACCTAAAGCTACATATTGTACGGGGACACATTGACATTGCTACATGCATCTGCATGGCTGAAAGCGTGAAGGTTTTCCTCCTTATAGCGCTCGATGCACCAAATGGTTTCTTGACCAAACTTTCGAAACTTGTTCATTGTGCCACCGTTCGCATGACTGCCGTCTGCCGACGGAGAAGACCATTTTGTAAATTGCAATGGCTTGATGCGATGGAATTTACAGATGAAGGACTCGAGACTTCCATTTCAGTATTAAAATGATGCGATTAATTAAAAACGTTGAAGCTTCAAAGGAAGGGAAAATAGGGGAGCTTCTCGTGCGCCACGTTTCTAGCGCCCCCTTCTCTTCCTTCTTCCCCGAGCCGCGTCAAACGAACCAAACCTTGTGAGAGCTCCCGTCTCCCCTCCCCGCCCCGCCCCCTCTTCCCCTCCTCGCCAGTCGCCACGCCGATTCCTCGCACCATCTCCTACCCCTGCATCCTTCCACCGCCGCCACCGACGGCGAATCCGCGGGGCCCCGCCCCGAATCCGCGCCGCCCGCGCCCAGATCTCCCCCCTCCGCGCCTCCGGATGTCATGAGCCGCCCCCATTTGCCCAAGGACCCGGCCTTCCCGCGCGCCAATGGGTCCTTGGACGGCGGAGCCCGCGGCCTCGGCGAGATCGAGGAGGTGGGCGCGGCGGCCACCGTAGCCGTCGAGCAGTCGCCCTCGCAGTCCTCGTCCCCGACGGCGTCGTCGCCGGCGGCGGCGATGTCGTCGTGCGGGCAGTACATGCTGCACCGGGTGCGCAAGCTCGACACCCTCGCGGGCGTCGCCATCAAGTACGGCGTCGAGGTAATGCGACGGGAGTGATGTCCTGCTGTATTTTTTAGGGTCTCTGGTTTTAATATTACGTTGGAGTATGGGTATCATTCGGCGTATAAAAAAACAGCATTCTTTAACTCGTAGCTGTTCTGGTGGAGCGCTCCTCTATTTTGTATTTCCGGTGAACTGATTTTGGAGTGGTTAATGTACTTCGATTGTGCAGGTAGCGGACATTAAGAGGCTGAATGGCCTCTCAACTGACCTCCAGATGTTTGCGCACAAGACACTGCGGATTCCGCTCCCGGGGAGGCATCCTCCATCGTCTTACCAGGAGAATGGTTCATATGAGAGTGACGACAGGTAGCTGCCATGTGAAATTGTTCATCAGCATGGCTTGCTATATAAACCATTTCAACAGTGTGTCACCTGCTGTGGTGTTTCTGAGCAAGCGTTTTGATCTATTTTGCGTTGATTGATAGTCACTAGTTATCTACGGAACCGATACAAGTTCACTCAGGAGATGCACAGCAAGGTCAATGTCAGACTAGGCTACTAGTGCAGATCGTTGAACACGTGCTTACGCATTTCAACTATTGCCATGTGAATTGAAGTGTATAACGTAACCCAAAATAGTAGCTGAAAGGGGATCTTAGCCTTGGTAGTTTCATGCAACATGTCTATTACCACTTCAAGTTTCAACTGCATGTTTGTTGCCAAAAACTTTTCTACACCCAGGTGAACTTTTGCTCCATCATGTTGATCATTGAGGTTGGTTTGAGATTCGTTCTTGGGAAGATAGGCTAAGCTATATATGAATTATGAAGTCCTCTCATACCCGCTAGTTCCAAGGAGGCGTTGAATTATGGATGCGGTAGGATTTAGGAGTACATTACCCTAGTGGTAGAAAAGCCACTTCCGATGTTTGCTATAATCTAGACATGCAACTGGAGTTATTAACTATTGTTGTGACCTGTTTCTGAGATCAGCACGAGCAGCAAATTTTCTTTAGCTCTTCCTTTTTCTACATTTAAAATTTATGGAAGTGTTCTTTTTTCTCCATCCTTGTAGAGTGCTTTGAGTTGTTTTGGTCTTTTGTACTATAATAAGATGATTTGGCCTAAACTGCCTGTCACCCCACACACCCTGGACCTTGATTTGGATATTTATGGAAAAATTGTTTTTTAACTAAATATGCATGCACGGCAGCAGGCACACGTGTTTTATGCATGGACTGTTACTGAAGGAGTCCGAGTCCTTGAATATTTCTTTAGCCACTTTGTCTTTTGGCGACATGCACTTAATCAATTGGGTGGGCATATACCTTGATATTTTGGGTTCTGACTCTATGAATGCTCATGTGGCATATTAAAATGTTCATTAGTATATTTCTTTTTGACAATTTTAAGCTATCCAAGTGGCTGCAGTATTAGTTACGGACATAAATCAATAAGTGAAGAGCACTTAATGGAGTTAATGGTTCATGTGAACCAACATGTGAATACGTTTTATTCCTTTTGTGCTTACATGGCTCTGTAATCTGCTCCATCAAGGATTTATGATATGTACACATCTGATATAATGTTGGCAAAGTGGCATGTACTTCAGAGTTCAGGCATGTCTGAGACATTTTTGGGTGAATTGTACAGTGGCAGTATTTTTAGTCATTATGCACCCAAATTTTAGACTTCATCTCTAGTCGCCATAGCAACTTGCAAATGCTTCTTCTTCCTGGCTTATCGTCTATATAGGCTTTCAAAAATATTAGTATAAAGTCCTCTCTAGATTAGCAAGCATCTTTGTGATGTCTACAATATGCCTTACCTGATATAGTGATATTATTGTTTCAGGGAATGTACTCCACGCCGCATTCATGATGATATCTTGGACTCTGTATTGAAAACACCAAAGCCCAAAGTTTCACCAGCTATGAGTCTTCTGCAGGGATACTATGGCCTTGCACCACCCCCAAAGAGAGATCAAACAAGTGAAGGCACTGAGATGGCAGTCTACAGAAAAGGCAAATCTGCCTTTTTGGATGTTGAGCCATGGCTGGAGCCACCAAATTCTGATCCATTCCCTCTTCAGAATAGGAAAACCAGAAGCATGACAGTAGGTTCTTCTCTTCTTGATGGTGAGACTGATGAGAATGGTGATAGTGAAAGGTTGATAAGGCGGCGCCAGAAAGCTGATGGTGAGCTGTTACCTAGAGAGGAAAATGGTGGTGACTTCCTGGCAAGCGCTGGGAAAGGCTTGGCACTGAGGCCGAAATCGGGCAGTCGGCCAGACATGAACAAGAGCCAACAGAACCTTTTTGCAATGGCTGAGCCTTTGTTCAGCAATGGTGTGCAAACTGTAAGGAAATCATCCAGCACTCCTGAGTTCCAAGAGCCAGAGAGCAACGCCAGTTCATCCATATGGTCAGCGAGCAAGTGGAGCATAAACACAGATGCTTTTGCTCTTCCTCTCCCCATCCCTCGCTTTGACAATATCCCAAAGCCAATTGCTGCTTGGAAAAACAAGGCGGCTCGCGATTAATAATGTGCCGTATCTTGGTTATGTGCGTGATTTTTGCTGAACCCTGGGAGGTCCAGAAAGTGCCCTTGAAGGAGCTTACAGCTTTAGGTTGGCACCAGTCTTCTCAGCTGGAAGCAAGCGGGACCTTGGTTCATGCTGGTGGAACATACTGAAGATCAGATGCATTTTGTCTATGTTCCCAGATGGTATCTAGATAGGTTTACATGGTTCTCATGTTATATTGGACTGTTGCGCCAAGGCTAGCAGCGTTAATATTCTTCATATAAATTATAGATGTTAGATGACATAGAGGAGACTTGGACATTTGAGGAGGATATTCTTTTGTACACAATGAGATAATGTAGAGGATCAAAGGGCGGTTATATATATGTTGTATGTGTGATCCCATACGGCCATACCCTAATATAGAAGCAGCTAGCTTCGTTTAACTTCAGATTAGTTCCTTTTTCTCCGGTCGCTTACATTTGTTGTTCGTCGGTCCATGCGACTAGTTTCTCTATGCTGCTTTTAGTTACCGTCCATTTCAACGTTCTGTTCCTAGTATAGCCACCGAGTTCATTCCCATATGTTCTTAAATTTATAACATGAATTTGTTTGTTTTGTCTCACATTTTACACTATTCTATTGTAAGTTTTTAAGCCTTGCGCGCGCACGTGCTAATATTATTTTTTAAAAGCAGCGCATTGATTTTTAAATGGCGTACTAATATCACACACATCTGTATCATTGTTGCTTATTTAGATAGTAATATACATGAAGGTGTACACTAACTTCGCTATGGTATATACTTTATTCTAAATTACAATTTATTTTGATTTTTTAGATATATAAGCTTTTCTATACATTTAAGTATGAGTAAGCAGTGGTGTAGCTAGAATTTCATATAAGGTGGTCCAACTTATTATTTTTTAACATTACAAATATATTATATGCTAAAAAACAAGTATAGAATTTATCAAAAACAATAATATGTTTAATGTAGCTCAAAATAGACTCACAATAGTATGAAACACCTCAAAATAAACAAAGTCTGAAATATGTTTAATGTACCTAGCTTATAAACCCACAATAGTCAAAAATAATATCTCACTTTTCATGTATCTATAAATCTATAAGAGAATTGTGCAGTGTCTCGGTGTACTATTCCAAATCTCTATTAAAATTCTAAAAATTAAATTGAACGAGTACCTAACTCAATTCTTAATACTCATATCTTGTCTTGTTCTTGCATATCGTCATATCCGATCCGATCGCATGTAGAGACAAAGGGGCGAGAGAGACTGAGAGGCAAGCAGCAGCATGTAGGGGCAATGCAAGATTACAGTTGAGGGGTAGGGAGGATACAAATGTGGTGTTTAGGTGCAAAATTTGGAGTGCAAACTTAGAAGTTGGGGGTCACGTCGTAATCATTGCGCCACTGTAGCATTTGTATGTGCGAAAAATTGTCCAAAAATTGATTAATTAGGCTCAAAATGTTCGTCTCACAGAGTACAACAAAACTGGGCAATTAGTTATTTCATCTACATTTAGTACTTCATATATGTTATGATATTTTAATGTGATAGGGAATCTTCTTTTTGCATAGTGAATTTAGGAGTTCTTTCTTAAACTAAACAGGGCCCTATCTGTTATGTAGTCCCGCTCGCTGCTGAACGTCCACCCACCAGTTTATCCACCGCTTATCGCCTATATGCATCCTTTCTGAATAGTCTGAATAAGTATGAGGCATAAAGTTACAAACACTACTGCCAGTACTACCTTCACGTTTGACCTTTTGTAGTTTCGGATCGTTTTAATTTTTTTAATAAAACGATCCGAGTATCCGTCAAGTTTTTATGGTTTAAACGAATCCTTTTTCACAGTCACGGGAAATCAACGGGAAACCTGATAGTAGCAAGTAGGTTATTTTCTTTTAGATTATATGATTCCTCTCTCCCAGCGCGTCCCCCGTCGTCCCCGTGGCAAGGAGTCCTTGGCGCGGATGCGAGCGTCCGGACGGGGCTCGCGGCGGTCAGGGGCAGCATGTCGCAATAGAGGCGTCCTTGCGTCCCGTGGCTCGCGGCCCCTGCGCCGGTGCCCTGCGGCGGCGCGGAGGAGCAGGCCCTGCCTTCGGGGTGGTGGATCTGGGGGCCAGCCCCTAGGTCTGCGTCCCGACCGTCCGTGTTGACCGGGGAACGGGCGGCGGCCTAGGCAGCGGCAGCGGTCTGGGCTCGTTGTGCCTGTGGCTTCGGTCTGGGCAGGGTTGGCTTCGGCGCTTCTCCGATGGTGGCGGCGTTGTGGTGGCGTCGGCCCCAGCCCTGTCCCACCCCTTCGGCTTCTCCATGGTCGGAGTACCGCCTCCGTTTCCGCGTCGTTAACGAAGCCGTCCCCGTAGCGTCGTCAAGTTTCCGCCGCGGGGTTCACACTTTCTTTCTCACTTTGTGAAGCACGATGTCATCCCATTGAGGGGACGACAGAAGCTTTGGGGGCAATAGAGGCCTCCAAACCTTCCTGAGGTGTCGGGTGTTGCGAGCGGGTGCACATGGAATCCAGTGGTCGAGCTTCGGCGGCTGCGATGGTGGGCGGTGGATGGAAGCGAGTGGGATCGGTCCAGGTGCTCTCGGCTTGTCGGACGGAGGTCCTCAAGCGTAAGCTTCGACCCTATGTCGGGTCGGGCAACGGCGTGTGCTTTCCCTCTTGAGGGCGTTGTCGGCAGGTTCTCGTTTGACGGCGGTTCGTGGAAGCTCTCCGTGGTGAAAATCAAACGTTGGCGCAGTCGCGTCTTTGCCTTCCTGAAGGCGTTGTCTGGAGGCTCTCCTGTAGCCGTTGGTGGTTGAGTCGTAGGTTCCGCGGAAGGTCGGGTCCGATAGATGGTGTTTTGTTCGTTTTTCCTTTGAAGTTGGGCATCTAGAGTAGTCCCGGCTCATCTCTGATGCGAGGCCGAGAGGGTACTTTTATGATCTGTTGGATGCCGCCCTCTAGTGGATTGTACTTTATTGTAAACTGGTAATCCCAGTATCTTTCAGTTGCTTTATCTATAGATTATCTATAGAGCTGGCTACTGCCTTTGCTGCAAATCAACGGGAAACCTGCGCGCGTGTCGCCTCTATCATCCGCGGCTTCTTCCAGTCGAACACTCCACAGACAACCACGCATTTGCCCACCTTCCAGACGAACCTTCCCGATGGCGACGCCGAGCTCCCCTCCAGCTGCCCCCGCCTCCACCGCCGCCGCCTCCGTCTCGCGCCTCCCGCCACCGCGCCCTTCCCTTCCCCGCCTCCGCTTCTGCCCAGCACCAACGGCCGCCGCCGCCGCGGCTTCCCCCATTTCCGTGGGCCCCGGCCGCCGTCCCTTGCCCTGTATCCGCTGTCGAGCCGCCGCGGGGCCCTCGCCGCCCTCTTCCGAGCCCCCTCCTCCGTCTCCGCACGGTAAGCACGTCGCTTCGTATTCATTTTTCCTCCCGTTTCTGCAACTTTTGTTCTCCACTCTTTTTTCACAGTCACAGGAAATCAATGGAAAACCTGCGCGCGTGTCGGCTCTATCATCCGCGGCTTCTTCCAGTCGAACACTCCACAGACAACCACGCATTTGCCCACCTTCCAGGCGAACCTTCCCGATGGCGACGCCGAGCACCCCTCCAGCTGCCCCCGCTTCCACAGCCGCCGCCTCCGTCTCGCGCCTCCCGCCACCGCGCCCTTCCCTTCCCCGCCTCCGCTTCTGCCCAGCACCAACGGCCGCCGCCGCCGCGGCTTCCCCCATTTCCGTGGGCCCCGGCCGCCGTCCCTTGCCCGGTATCCGCTGTCGAGCCGCCGCGGGGCCCTCGCCGCCCTCTTCCGAGCCCCCTCCTCCGTCTCCGCACGGTAAGCACGTCGCTTCGTATTCATTTTTCCTCCCGTTTCTGCAACTTTTGTTCTCCACTAGCTGCGTTTGCTTTGCTCTGATAACATCCATGAAATTGCGCACAATCAGGCGTTTGAACTCGGTGCTGGGGTCCGTGGAATAGCAATGAAGAGTGCGTTTCGTACGTTTTCTGTAGAGGATTGGGGATCGAAATGATTCGATGGTTTAGGGTGGAGAAATTCCAAGTTAATAAGTTAATTCAGTAAAAGGGATGGATGCTCTACTGTACTTATTTGGTAATAGGGATTCCAGGCTAACTTTTTTGGTATTAAAAGGGATGGTTATGTAAAATTTTTGGTAATGAAGCAAGAAATTGATCCTCCAATGCTCAGTTGTCCTCTTAACCCCCACGTTTGATTATGCCACAATCTCTGGCGGTAGACATGCCCACATCGAATGTCATCTACTCAGTTGTACAAACAATTGCATCTGATAAGTAGTCTAGATCAGAGAAACCGCTGCATTTTGAATGTTTCCCACGTACAGCATCACAAATTTGGTTGCAGACCTGCAGGAAGCAGCAGCTTATCGTTTGTGCATAAGGGCCTGTGAATTCTCTCTCACTACTGTAAATGATGCGATTTGCTAGAAACTAGCCCCTTACTTCTCCTAATTGTTACCCCAGCTCACAGGGTATTTTGAATCCTTTTCTGTATGAAGAATGAATTTTTGCTAATTTCTTCTGGTTATGAAAAAACAGGAGGCTCAAATGAGAAAGCAGTGATTTATTTGATCATAACTTTGGTAGGCATGGCAAGTTTTGCCAATAGGACACATGTCATCTACTAAAATCGTCTTTTTTATATTCCCTGGTAGAAAAGCAGGTTTGCTGGATTATTATTTCCTTGGTTTGCTTTTTATAGGATAGGATGTTCAAGATAAGAAAACATTGAAATTCTCATAATACTGGGTATAGTTATTTATAAACCTAGGTCGTCTCTGTCATGTTGTACTAGTTTGACATACTGTTTCTGAAACTTCAAGCGAAGCAGAAATACAGGTAGAAATTGCTTGCTTCAATTTGTTTGTGATGTGTGTCAGCAGATAATTGACCTTAAGTATGTACATGTGTGCATCAATATCTCACAATAACCAAAATTATCAGGATCTTCTAGCTATTGATGAACTATATAGGAACAGTAAATCTAGACACAGTTTGTTGAGTTTCACTTTCATGACACAAAACTTTGTCCCATATCAGGTCCTTACATTTTTCTTATGGTTTCCTATCACTGGACCCATTGTCACACTCAAAATTCTTGCTTTATAAATGCATGCACACAACTGCATGTAATAATTATTTTTATTTTCCTTTTGAAAGGTTGGCAAGAGAGCCTGTCAAGGTTGCAGGATAGAGCACGGATATTCTTTGCAGTCCTGTTCTGGATGTCGTTGTTTTTCTGGGGAAGTGCTTGGGATGGAAGTAACAACTCCGGAGGCAAGAAGCGCCAACGATTTCGAAAGAAATCGAAGTGAATATGCACTTGGATTTTTAAGTGTCATTTTTCTAGGCTTACAGCTTTCTATTTTCAAGGACTTCTGAATAATACAATGGTGCGTAGTGAATGTATAGGCGTAGAAAGCTTACGTGGTTGCATCTCATCAACCACCACCCTGAAGAAATCACCTGGTCATGTTGTGTATATTTCTGATCCTTGATATTTTGATATGGGTGGCATTAAAGGATTAAAAAGAGGCATGTATGCTTGTTCCTTGATATTATTAGGATTACGAATTCTTGAAGCTGGTGTTAACTTTTGGTAGCCAAGCGGCCAAGTTGGATTCTCAGCTCTAAAAGTTCTGTTTCGAACGGAACATGTATATAGTCCTGGCTATCAATGCTTATGACTCTGATTCAGTCTATCTTAAAACGTTTTTTGTGCTAAAGTTATTGATTTAGAAGCTTCAGATCTAATTACAGATTTGTATTATGTTGGAACCGTGGAGCACGACATTTGGAAGGTGATCGCACGACATTCAGTGGATTAAGCTGACAGATTTGGCGGCAATCACTGCGAGTGCATTATTTATTTGCATATTCGGTAGAGTAAATTCCATGGACGGTTTCTCCAGTACCGTCATGGGTGCTGAACTGCTGATCCGAAGTGAGTTTGAAAAGGTGCACGTGTTATTCATCGGTTCAGGGAATGTGTTACGTCTGCCCCTTCTATGCAGTGTTATTCGTAGGATAAGGGAATGTCAGAGAGCAGCTCTACAACTGGTGTGACCCAACTTGTCTTCCTGGGCATATAAATGTTTAGGCCCTAGGCTAGTTGCCTAGTTGTTCATTTGTAATTCATCAGTTACCGACGGTTGCTGGTTTTTGCCCCCGGGGGAATGGACTTGACTTCGCTGGATGTATTAACGCGGAGAAGGCGCATCTCTTCTTCTGATTTTTTTGAGTTAGCAAAGATGGAAGATCGCTTTGTTTTTTTGAATGATTTGTTCAGGGGATCTGGCAATGTGTTATAGGTGCCCCTTCTATGCTCTTGAATTCTTGATACACTTTAGTTTTCGTACGTTTCATGCATTTTTCTTACACGGACCAAATAAATTGGATAACATGCATGTTAGCATGATCATACTTCGAAGTGGAGAGCAGATGAGAGGAGGAAAGGCTCATCAACATAGCATGATTAGGCTGGCGAAACCTCCGGCCGAGCAAAGACATCCGCGTTTATTTCGCAGGCACGTGCCATCTGACAAGATGGGTCCACATGCCAGCCGCCCCGGAGCGCGAATCCTTTGTGTCTGGTCCCTCCGCCGCGACAACGGTAACGGCGGCTGCCTCGTCTCCACTCTCCACAAGAACGCGAAACATTCCGGCCCCGCCAACGAACGAACACCACCGCGCGCCGCCGCCCACACCCACCGCCTCACGCACTTCGCCTTCTCCCCCAGCTCAGCTCCCCTCCCCTCCCCCTCCGCCGCGTCTCTCAGCTTCCATCGCTGCCGATTTATACACCCCCACCCCGGGCCATGCGCTTCGCCGCCGCCGCCGCCGTTTCGCCCGCATCGGACCCTACAGCCCCACCGCCCCCATGGCGGACGCCGCCATGTCCGAGGACGCCGAACCGCCGCCCCCACCTCCGCCGGCGCAGCTCCCGCCTCCTCGCCGCCCGCACAAGCAGCTCCAGCCGCGGGGGTACTGACCGGCGACTCTGATCTCGCGCTGCGGGGCCGTGGCCCGTGGCGGCGCCTGACCTGAGGGTTCGCTCGCGTGTGCAGGTACCAGGTGGAGGTGTTCGCGGCGGCGCTGCGGGGGAACACCATCGCGGTGCTCGACACCGGCTCCGGGAAGACCATGGTCGCCGTCATGCTGGCGCGGGAGCACGTCCGCCGCGTGCGCACTGGGGAGGCCCCGCGCCGGATCGTGGTGTTCCTCGCGCCTACAGTTCATCTCGTCCACCAGGTGCGCGCCTGGTGGCCATTATGTCTTCCCCATGCGGGAATGTGGGGTTGATCGGGAAACGGTTGCGTTTCTGTGAATTTTCTGTAGCAATTCGAGGTGATTCGGGAGTACACGGACCTCGACGCGGTGGAGTGCCATGGGGCATCAGGGGTCGGTGACTGGAGCGCTCGTCATTGGAAAGATGCAATCGGAACTAAGGAGGTAAGCTTCAGGGTTCACCGAGGCCTGTGCTATGCCTGAGGCGATGTGGTAATTGAGCAATTGTATGCATTGTGGACTACCGTGTATGACTGCCTATCAAGTGCTTCATGAATAGGTTGGGACCAAAAAGTGTCCTGGCGAGTTGATGGCACCATGTTTTGTCGATAGTGGATCAGTAGAGTTGTTGACTAAATAATTCTTAAACTAAAGAAACACATGTATAAAATACCCCTTTCATTGTTTTTTCTTCCACAACCCTACAAGGGTACTCGATTTACATTCATGAGATCTTGCAACCTTGTAAAAATGCCACTGTGGTCAACTTAATTATCTGTGATTTATGGTTTTCTAGTGCTATTGCTTGAAAAAAATGGTTTTCTATCTTTCAATTATCAGTTCAAAATTCAAAGTCCCCATATTTTGCTCACCTACTATCTCTGATTGAAATATGTGTTTGGCTTGAGCAATGAATCCTTCCCTTTTTGTCTCAGATTGTTGTTATGACGCCACAGATATTGTTGGATGCTCTGAGGCATGCTTTTCTAACAATGAGTGCAATGAGCTTGCTTATATTTGATGAATGCCATCGTGCTTGTGGAAACCATCCCTACTCACTAATAATGAAGGTAATGGGATTTGAAGATCTTTTCTTTGAATCAACAATATTGATAGACAAGCTTTGCTCTAGACTAGATGGATTGCTTAGGACCACATTTTCTAAAATAGTGTCATGCAAAATCTTCTAATGTTTTACACCCTGCTTGAGTTTAAAGGAGTTTTACGATGATTCTGAGTGGAGGCCATCTGTATTTGGAATGACAGCATCTCCAGTTGCTACAAAAGGTAGGAGTCCTGTACATGACAGTCACGTGTATTATCTCTGTCGTCAAAATTATGCTTTGTAGTCATTTATATTGTCATGTTGTTTGACTGTAATTTTGTCTTCCTTTCATTGTGTCAAGTTCCATGATAAAACTCTTTTGATGAACCCTATGATACACCGATACTCCATTTTGGTGACATGTTGATGCCGGGACTTTTTCTGACACCGACACATATTGTTGTGTGCATCACAAGACACTGCATTTATGGAAGTGGGATGTTCTGTCTTGTACTAATGCTGCTATTGTTCTAATTCTCATCAGTATAAATTTCTAGGTTATCTACCTGTACATTATTGCTTTGCTGCTTCAATTTTTTTATGACTTTGTGCACTGAACTTGACTCTTGTGTGCACATTGAATTTCCTTGATGATAATTATTTTTAGTGCTGCTATTCATCCTACTGGAAGCTACACATGACCGATTTACTGGATCAAAGTTGTCTTCTGATATATGAATGTTTCATTAGGCATATATTTCCTTACTAATTGTGGTAGGTGCACATTTTGGGGATCCTTGACTATTGTTTGTGTAGGTCATGCAGAGTGTAGCATGCCTGTTAGAGCATGTTGTCACAACGGATGCACATTTCTACCATAAGATGTGGCATGCTATTCTAGTTTTGAGTTAGTATTGCATTACAACCTTTTTGAAGCCTTATATTTTTGTCAGGAGCTTCTACTATAGAAGATTGTGAAGCACAGATTGTACAACTTGAACTGATATTGGATGCCAAGGTTCTTTCTTCTTGCAGCTAAAACTTCTTTAATTTTGAAATTATTGAGTTCTTTTAGGAAACCCCAAGTTTGCAGCAACAGTTGATTTCAATATCTTATATATTATCGCAGGTATATATTGTTGAAGATAGGAATGAACTTGAGAGCTTTTCACCTGGTGCAACAATTGTTAATAAATACTATGATCCTTACTTGTTTGATTTGGATGATCTGGAATCAAAGTTGCAGATACTGTTTGAGGAGGTGATTTAACTAAACGATCACAATACCTAATATCTTTTTTCTGCTTGCACTTATTTATATTTCTATATATTAAAACATTGTGCTGTTGGCAGTTTGATGGTTTGTTGGTTAGTCTACAAGAATCATCGCCTAATAAATTTGAAGACACCGATAGTATCTTGGATATGTCAAGAAAGAGCTTGTCCAGGTACCATAGGAAGATATTGTATGGACTAAATACCCTTGGTCCAATTGTTGCCTTGGAGGTATTATTTTCTTTAAGCAATGAGTACTTGAATCTTTCTTTTTCCAAAGAGTTATAATGGCCATTGTGCTGCATCCTATCTTTTAACTAGTAGCACGGCTAATTTCATGTGTACTGAGTGATTCAGATCTTCCTACACATTTGTTAACCGTTGTTATTAACTCTTGCCCAGGCAGGGAATATACTGGATTAAACAAATGGTAGTTGTGCTGTAATAGGTCATCTTTGTTGTAGGAAGTACCATTCAGATACCATATCTTTTTTTCCTGTTACAAAAAGAAAATGGCTCCAATCAGGCTATCAGGCTATACATTTTACTATGTGCTCTCCTTTACTAAAAAATATCTGTTTCTTTCCCTGCCAGGTGCCAGTCTTAATTGTGCAGCACTTGTGCTGCTCATCATACCACCGTTTTTTATTAGAAAATACATGGTCCTAATCTACATTGCAAATATCCTCCCATGCTGTTCTTTTCTAGAAAACACATACATGTATTTATCATGCAATCTTATTAACCAGAGTAACTACCTGTATTGATACTTTCATTATATATTTTCACCACCTGTTAGAAAAGAAACAACAAAGAGTTAGCATATAAGCGTTTCAAATATGTGTTCGACAAAAAAAAAACATCTCAAATTGTACAGGTAGTTACTCTGGTTAATAAGATTGCATGATAAATACATGTATGTGTTTTCTAGAAAAGAACAGCATGGGAGGATATTTGCAATGTAGATTAGGACCATGTATTTTCTAATAAATACAAGTGCTGCACAATTAAGACTGGCACCTGGCAGGGAAAGAAACAGATATTTTTTAGTAAAGGAGAGCACATAGTAAAATGTATAGCCTG
>OAMR01000594.1:303577-315236 GCA_900205405.1 Echinochloa crus-galli | reverse complement strand
CAAGATAGTATTTATAACCCGAAATACTGGATACAGGAGAGGTCCACAGATCACAGTGAACAAGATCAAAAGCATGCGCAGCATGCGAAGAAGAAGCATAAAAAGGGAGTCTAACATGACGACCCAGCTGGCAAGCATGACAGAAGTGCTCAGCTGAAGCCCGAGTACAAGAGATATCAGAACTATGGCTAAGCTGAGACAGAACATCTCGGCCAGGATGACCAAGACGACGATGCCAAGTGGTGGAAGAAGTCATCGCCAAAGCAGTTGACGGTGGAGAAGCAGCGGAAGACGGGAGACGAAGGGTGTAGAGAGGCCCCGCGCTATCACATCGGAGCAGAGGGCGTCGGGTAGCCAAATCCTTCACAATAAGGCCAAAAGTGTCAAATTCGATAGAACAAGAGTTGTCAGCAGTGAATTGGCGAATGGAAAGAAGATTATGAATCATTTGAGGGGCAACAAGAACACTGGAAAGGCGAAAAGGACCAGAAGAAGAACCCACGGAGGTGACAGGAAGACAAGAGCCATCACCAACCATGACAGAAGTGGGATAGGAGGGATGGGGGATGAATCGAAGAAAGTATACCAGCATCCGGAGGGTCATACTTGGTACCTGTAAATAGACACAAAGCAGGGCAACCCTTAGAATATTTGTAGGCATATGAGCATACAAAGCAATGTCTACAGATATTGGACCTCTGAAAAGTGTGGCCAAGTCTGCAGTGAAGTCCTGTAGGGGTCCCTCAAATGTGTTAGGAGGATTGCTCGCATACAAGGAGCTGTAGTGGTTCAGTCCAATGAAGTCGAACGCATTAATAACGAGCTCAGATTCATAGTCGGTGAAAAATGGAAGGCGGGAACCAGCAATCTTCCTCATGATCTCTGGATAATCTCCAAACACCAATGGATGCAGGATCCTGGAAGTTTGTTATATTCTTGTGTCACAATTAAGAACGAGGGTGAAGTGAACTAACAGTTCAGTTTTCTTTTTTCTTTTTGAATGCATCATTATTCAGTCTGAATTCCATCGGTGGATCTCAAGCTTCTTATTCTTTGAAACGACCATATACATTAACAGTTAGTTATAGGAAAACATTTTTTATGCTTAACCAAAATGATGGACAAGCTTTTAACTATTCAGTGGTACAGGGATTTACCTGAAGCAACTCATCAATATAAATAGTTCGGAGAAGCAATTTGTTTAATAATTTAGTGCACTATGGCAATAGTAGAGTCAACACAACGCAACGTACCATCCAAATAAGAAAGTTTTTGCTCTTTCAGTGGCTTCAATATCTTCAGCTAAATCTGTGAATGGATAGAGCCACATGGTGTACATATTCAGGCCGATAATGCCCTTCTGTGCAGCCTGAAATAAAAATAAAGCAACAGAACAATTTTTCCTAACTTTGTAAATAAAATTGAGAAGGAAAAAAGAATCACCAGAGCAGAAAGCTCACTTTGTACTTCTGCTTGTAGAGCCTAACAGTTGATGCGTGAGCCAGTAGGCTGTGGTGTATGAACAAGTATGGCTCAGTTGTGGAGTTCCCAACTGTGCAGTTGCTCGTGCCAAATGGATATGAGCAGTGGTTTGGGGGGAGATCTCCAGTGTCAAAACCACCTTGAGTCATGATGTTTGGCTCGAGCATAGTTGTCCAATGGGCAACTCTGTCGCCAAACTCACGGAAACACACATCGGCATATGCTGTGAAATCGTCTCTGCATCACATATGCAACGAAGTATAAAGTGTTCTGGTTATATTTCAGATGGTTCTCATGGATTCGGTGTGGATGAAATCAGGAGGCCATTAAGGTAAGTTACTACTTACATGATTTTGGGGCTAACCCACCCACCGTACTCTTCCTCTAGGACCTGGGGAAGGTCCATATGGTAAAGAACAGCGTTAATCTGAATACCTATTAAAGGATCACTTACCCGTTAGAGACCCTACGTTCCAACTACCCACCCGAAACCTAGTTGGCTCGGCTAGCTTCCTTGCCCTTCGCACCCGTCGAGGGAAGTGCAAAGACCCTTGCTCATTTTTCACTACACCCGGGCGCCGATGTAGCGCGCCACTAAGGAAATGACGACCCGGTCCTTGCTCACTTGACACCGTGCCCAGACCACGACACGGCGCGTCTCGGGGGAGACGGCCCGGCCCTTGCTCATTTAACACCATACTCGGGTTCCGATATGGCGCGTCGCTAAGAGGGTTACGCTCCAACGGGATTCTCTTGGGTTTCATCTCCATATGAGTGGCTAGGTTTTACATTGGCTCGCCGAGCCTATCACAACCCTCCTCCTTTACCAGGGCTTGGGACCTGCTATGTTGAGACAACTCCATGGTCGACCTTCCAGGCATGAACCCAAACTGGTTTTGGGTCACACTTGTCCCTCTCCTAAGGCGATGCTCGATAACCCTCTCCCAAAGCTTCATCGTATGGCTCATCAGCTTAATCCCACGGTAGTTAGTACAACTTTGAACATCTCCCTTGTTCTTGAAGATCGGTACTAATATCCCTTGTTTTTGAAAGAAAGTGATAGAGAAAATAATTGCTGTTATTCTTCCAACCCTAGAAGGGTGGGTTATATGGTGATGTACATGGGCCTCAATGGGCCTAGAATACATGGGCCCTATGGGCTATATACAACATACTCTAACAGAAAGTCATCCTGCTTTTATAGAAAGATAAAGTTTGACAGCCACATTGTTTACTTTACTGTGTTATCCACCTGTAGTTTCCTAAAGTTACACGAGAGGACTGAACAAACAGGTGTCATCTGACTGCTTTCTTTGAAATCTTTCCTTTTTATTAGGTTTATGTACGAGATAGTGCATTTGACCCACGTCGTTGGGTTGCCCCAGGACAGATATCATTGCGTCCTTTTCCTTGTACCTGCGGAGTCGAGACTGCATTTGTTCCTTTAAGTGGAAGATATATCAGAGACGATCCATCTTTTGTTGTGGGAAAACCATGTGACAGAGGTCACAGATGGATTTGCTCGAAAACAGTATCTGACTGTGTTGAAGCGCTAGTTGGAGCATATTATGTTGGTGGTGGCATCACTGCTGCACTTTGGGTTATGCAGTGGTTTGGTATTGATATCAGATGTGATATGAAACTAGTGCAGAAAATGAAAGCTAATGCATCTCATCTGTGCTATTTATCAAAACTAAAAGATATTGAGGAACTGGAAGCAAAACTGAAGTACAACTTCTCAGTCAAGAGCCTTCTTCTTGAGGCCATAACACATCCATCTCTGCAGGAATCAGGGGTTGACTATTGTTACCAGGTCAGTGAAACAGAGTAGTTCTTGGTTCTTGTCACAGGTGTAGCAGTTTTAAAAATTTAATCAATTAGATTATTGCATTTAGATCAAACATTGTTTGAAATGAGATACATGTCTTATATTTTTTTGCTTTGCATCAGCGGCTGGAATTTCTTGGTGATTCTGTGCTGGACCTACTAATCACACGGCATCTCTATGCTTCCCACATTGATGTTGATCCTGGAGAATTAACAGATTTACGTTCCGCTTTGGTTAGTAATGAGAATTTTGCACAAGCAGTTGTCAGAAATAACATTCATAATCATCTACAGCATGGATCTGGAATACTTTTGGAGCAAATAACAGAGTATGTCAGGTTCAATTTGGAGTGCAACAGGAAAGAGAATGAATTCCTTCAAGCTACATGCAAAGTACCCAAGGTTAGAAAACTATTCTACTTACATTCATGGTTTGACAACCTAGTTTTCAATGTCGTATTTTTGTATCTTTGAGTGAATGATGCGCCGCTCTCCTGCATATTCTCGACAAAAAAAAAAATGCTTTCATTGTTTCCGTGATGTCTACTACACAGTGTGGAGCTTTCCCTAACCATTAGTATCTGCACAAGTTAGCAAGCTAATTTTATTTTTCGTGTACAGGTTCTTGGAGACATCATGGAAAGTATTACTGGTGCAATATTTATAGATGTGAATTTTAATGTTGATATGGTTTGGAAGATTGTTGAACCGTTGCTTTCTCCAATGATTACCCCTGATAAGCTTGCGTTGCCACCTTATCGTGAGTTGCTGGAATTATGTAGTCACCTAGGTTGCTTCATAAATTCAAAATGTACCAGTAAAGGAGAAGAATTAATTATAGAGATGACGGTTCAGCTACGAGATGAACTGCTGATAGCACAAGGGCATGACAGAAATAGGAAGAGTGCAAAGGCAAAGGCAGCAGCCAGAATTTTGGTCGACCTGAAGGTATGGTTTTTCAAATGGAAACAAAAATAGCGAGGAAGTGTCTAGTTCAAGGGTTTGGGCAGGTTCCTCGTGGTGCTAATGGATAGCCCAACGACACACTTTGGGTGTAAATTTCTGGACTATTGCAATGGGAACAATCGTATCTCTTGCATACTCTTCTTTGGGTTTGCAAGTGTCATAAAAATATCACTAGTGTTTTGCTGCTTTGGCAATAGATGTCTTATTTTGTCGACTATTAATTCTACTATGCTAGATTGATTTTTGTATTTGTTTTAAGCAGAAAAGGGGTCTTTCACTTAAACAGTGTTTCTCTAAGGCTAAACAATTGGATATTATCTCTCCAGAATTGCAATCTCAAGTGACAAGTGTAAGCTTCTAAAGAGTTCTCCACAAAATGGCACATCAATGAATTTAATTCTTACTTTGATTAATGAACGTTATTGCATTTATGCAGTTGGAATCACGACGTGATTATCCTGAAGTGAAGGGCAGTCTTAGCCTAGAAGGTCTTTCTGCAGTGAGAGCAACAGGTGTGTCCTTTTTGGTTGTTATATGGTACTCTCTGGCTTGCAGGGTATCAAATAGGCAATACTAGAAATTAAACTTATTTACCCAGTTCTAGCCGCCGCAAAATACTTACAGTACCTAAATACCCTTTCATATGCTCTCAGTTGTTCTTCATCTCAAAATGGACAAAGGTGGACCTCGGGCTGCACTTTTTAGGCTATGCAAGATTTTGCAGTGGCCGATGCCGGAATTTGAGTTTGTGGAACAAAGGTTTAGGTATGTATAATAAAATTCCAACATATTACTTTCTCCTAAAAGAACATGATACTTTCATTCACATGAACCTTGGTAGTGCTTATTCAATTGGTCTTCCAGAAATTTTATGCTTTTCTTTTGTATTTCTTTTGTGTTTTCTTTTTTAAGCATCAAAGTTACATGACTACCTGTAGAAAACACCTTGCTTCTAATACTATATCAGATAGTATGGCTAGTTTAGTGCTTATACATGATAGGGGTGTTTTTTCCTTGAAGCCATACAAAATTATCGATGAATTAAGCAGTATTTGGAGGTATTTCATGATATTTATTTTATTTTCTGGAACAGGACTCCTATTATTCTGGATGGGGTTACAACTACAAACTTCAATAGCTTTGTTTCAACCATCACCTTGCACATACCTGATGTGACAACCGTTAGGCTTCAAGGTGAGCGACGAACTGACAAAAAGAGTTCTCAGGATTCAGCATCGTTGATAATGCTTGAGAAACTCCAAGAACTCAAGGTTTGCATATGCAAGACATAGCAGAGCGGCATGGATCATTATGCCAGTTAAGTACTTAAGTTAATGGATATCTCCGATTAACGTGGGCGTCCTCTCCCGCTGAGAGTGACGTTGAAAATGTGTCTCAAACACTCGATATGTGTAGGTTGACCAGATGTGTCCGTACTCCGTGCCATGGTACATTACCTTATTAGCCTCAGCTATAAGCCTATATAATACCTGACCACTTTGGGTTCTTTGGAGGGTTCTTTGCCACTGTATAAACAGGCTAGAGCGCTACGCCGCTACAGATGATATTGCAACGAAGCTACATGACTACATTTCTGCCTCATCAAAGTTCACGATCCAAGTTTCACTTGATGGATAAAGCAAAACATTTTGCAAGAATTAATATTGGTGCAATTTGGACCCACGTTTAGTGAAATTATTATCCACCCCTGGCTTCAACTTCTATTGAAAAAAAAAACGTTGCCATCTTTATTTCCAGTCCCTTTGTGCCATATTGCTAGCTCCAAGCTAGTGTTCACCATTTCTTTGGATCCTCGGGACCTTATTAGTTAGCTCACCTGACAGTATGCCATTCAACTAAACTGATATCACACTCTTTAAGGCTGGAGCAACTGCTGTCCTAGAACGCCTGAAGCCCCTGTATTTCTGCACAAGTCGCCCCATAGAATGCCATATGGCAATCACTGAGCACAAGTTGTATTTCTGCACAACCAAAAAACAATCCAATTCTATACAGACCCGAGACCTCTATCTACTCCGTGCCAATCTCACCAAAGAGAAACGAGCAAAACTGCATCACCACCGGCACACCGCATACATGATACACCGCCACGCCATCTCCCCTCAAAGCCCTAACTAAACGGCATCATCATTTACAACGTCTGCTTGTGGTCACCTACCAAAGCGCGACGAGGGCGGATTCCTGCCCGCCCTGTCGAGCAACCCCGCCATGACCACCTTCTTCTTGCACTCCTCCGTGGCGCACTGCTCCGCCACCACGGCCTTCTCGGCGGCCACCCCCACCGGGTCACTGAACCGCCGGCTACCGCCGGCGACACCGCTGCTCTTGCCCATGGCGCCGGCGCCGCCCATCCACACCCGGACGAAGCGCGCGCCGTACAGGCACGAGCAAAGTAAGACCACGGCTGTGACGCGGCCGAAGAGCACGACCACGCCCAGCGTCGTCGCCGCCGTCCACAGCCCGCCGACGCCGCCGCCGCCCGGCCGCCCGGTGCTGTCGGGCTGATACTGAAACGAGTGCCGCCGCCGCGACGGGGCTCGCCAGATGCGGCCGCCGGCGAAAGCTGGCCCGTCGGTTGGTGTCGGGCTCGGGTGGCTCGTCTCCGTCCGAGGACGAGCAGGCGCCGTGCTCCACCTGCTGGTAGTGCTCGCGGTTGTCGAGGCTTGCGGTTGTCTGCTGCCGCTTGGCCCGTCGTCTGCTACCGTTGGTCGTGCCTTGCGGTTGCTTCGCTTCTTGGCGTCGCCGAGACTGCCCACCTGCAGAATTCAGAGACCATGGATACGTAAGAGAACATTGAAACATCAAGTTACGTGGTTGTGGACTGTGATGAACAGCACTGGTTCGTCTGGGTTCAAGCCAATCAGACGTTGGCGGCTTTATCGCCGGCCTGATGTTGGTGCCTACTCCCTCTTCACAAGTATAAATATTTCTGAGAGTGTTCTAAGTTGAAACTTTTAAACTTTGAATACCAATATTAAAATTCATAAAAAATTATAATGTAAAATCGATATTGCTAGGTTTATTGAGAAACCAACTATCATAATATGTAACTGATTCCATTTGAAATAATTTATTTTTATAGATATATTAGTCAAATTAGCATATTAGAAACCATATCAATTTTCTAAAATGCTTATTATATTTGTGAATAGAGGGAAGAATACTGGTATGCAATAAGCCAATAAAGCGAATATCGGCCAGGTAGGATTTGTGCAAGATGAAACCCACTCTATGCGCAAATCTCAAAGATCATATTGTTTAGCCTAATTCTGGATCACTCTCTATACATTTTTTGTTGTTTAATCTCCCCCAATTATTTCAATTGGTACAATCTAACATTTCTGTTTATCCATGTATATAAGTAAAATTTAAGTTAAAATTGTGTTGGGTGATAAAGGACATAATAATTGTCAAAAATTACATTATGAATTTTTGTAACTGTTTTGATTGGGCTCTAGGACGTGAAACATAATTAGCCCTAGAGATACAAAATTTTACACAAAATAATAAGGAAGAAATCATAATGTACTTTTAATATAACTTACGGTCTTCGTTGTCATCCCACAAATTTTTTTTTTGAACGAACGACACTCGACGAGTGTGTTTCTATTGATATAGCAGAAAATACAAGACTACGGCCCTGGAAGGCCATAGGCAGGAAACAAAAAAGAAAGAGAAAACAACCAATTACAACTCGCCCGGTTGGATTGGGTCATCAACACGGGGTACCGCTCACTCATGGCCGGTTGGATTGGGACCTCAACACGGCAACACATCCCACAAAATTTAATTCTAAGCTCTATTTGTGCATGGAGAAAAACATTATTAGATTTGACCAATTGGCATATATATTTAGGGAGTAAATCAAAGAAAAAAATAGTTTACTTGATTATTTGGCGTAGGGCCATATTTGAGAGGAGTAATCTGAACCTTTTTCTTATGAGTATATTCCTTTTAAAAAGTGTGCCTTAGGAAGAAGTGCCATGTGCAAAACTACAAAGTTTATTGACTTTTCCTAATCAGATATCTCCTGTTGTTTTACAACAGAATGCATGGTCTTGGTACATCCAGTAGTTTTGCAATGAATGCTGACCAATGGTAGCATGGCATGAAAATGATATAGTACATAATCAGAATCTGCATGATTGGCAAAATGGCATGCATTCAGCATCCAGGATATATATGAAACAGTAGTACAGTGCAAGAAGGTAAGCGTTCCTATCGTCACCAGCAGATGGGCCCAACTAAAGCAACAAGGACAAGTTTTGTATCGCGCGTATTCGTGTTGCTTGCTGTTGTCGCCCACGAAAGGCTCGAATTGAAAAACGGGTGGACGTAAGATTCTATGGCTCTCGTATCTTTGCTGATTTGCTTACGGACGCGACTAGGTGGTGTCAAACTTTCATAGCTTTTTTTTTGCGAGTAAAACTTTCATAGCTTTATCTAGGCCTTTGGCGCAAAAAAAGAAAAAAAAACTGATCGATAAGGTTAAATTCATATATAGTGACTTCTCAAGATTTGACTATAGTACTAGGTCTGCCTACTAGGCACATGAGTGCAGCACCCTCAAGATTAAATTTTCTATTTTAATAAAATTAACTAGAATGATTTGATCGTCAACTTTAATGACAAAGCACACGCACTCCCCCATTCGCAAAGTCTTGTATGCCACACGCCTTGCATACATTTATAAAAGTTCAAGTAGGCAAATTGCCTGCCGTAGTACAGTTCAAAAAAAAAACAAAGCACACGCACCATGGTTGTGCATGTGAAATCTGCCAAATTTGTTTGTTTTTTGAAACTCCAATGTATGTTTGTCATTTTTTTTCATCTGTTTGTCCATTTTCACCATATATATGCTTCACTTGGCCTTTGTGTCAGTTGGATCCCTATTTATTCATGTCTTTCTTACTGAAGCGACACCTGGCCATCTCACCCACAAAAATGACCTATCGATCCCTGGACTGTATTGTCACCATAGGCTATCCTAAGCAATTGACAATAGGTGAACCTTGGCCTGACCACGAAGATTATTGGCATATGATGATGAGGGCCTAGCAAAAGTGAGAAAACCATCTAAAATGCTAAAGTGAACTTTAAGATCTGGTCTACATCTGAGAATCTGTTTACCTTTCGTCTACAGAATGTTAGGAGTTATTTTTTTGCGTTTGCGTGAAACCATTTTTTTTGGAAAAAAAAACAGTTCAAAATTCAAGCCCCCCATGATTCCTTCAGGAGATTCTAACCCGTGAACAGTACTAATTAGTACCGCTTGATTCCAGACACGAGGTTTTAGAAAACCCACGTGACGAGCCGCAGTCGCGTTCGCGTACGTCGCGCGCCTACAGTGACGTGCGCCACAGTGAGGGAAGAGAGGCCGGCGACGGCGCTGCTGGGTCAATCACGCAGCCTCCCGCGGTTGGCTAGCTCCTCTCACATCGCCAATTCTCGCCATGACGCCGCCGATGCCGTTAAAAGTGTCAAACGCCACTACGTACACCGGCTACACGCCAAGCATCATGATCCAGTCGACGTCAAAATTTAACTAACTAATCAGTAGGTAATTAAGGATTCAATGACACGATCGATCGATCGATATCATCGATCAAGCAGGTAGCAGTAGCAGATCAACTAATTAACTACTGCTCGAGATCGTGGGCGTGCGGTGCGGCGCCCATGGCGATCGGCCTCCACGCACGTACCTTGGCCGGCAGGAGCGCGCTGTCGCCGGAGACGACGGACTCGAGCGCCTTCTTGGGCTGCAGCGAAGTCGTGATCAGCAGCAGCAGCCGCCTCCCCCTCCGCTTCCTCCCTTTGCTCTCGCCGTCGTCGCCGCCCGCGCCCTTCTTCTTGCCGCCCTTCCGGCAAGAGAACCACGGCCACGCGAGCCACGACAGCCTGAGCCTGAACCTGCGCCGCCGCCGCCGCCGCCTCTTCGCCGGCGCGCCCGCGGACTTATTCTTCGGCACCAGAGAGCCGGCGCCCCAGAAGCAGAACGGCAGGCACGAGCACCGCTGCCTCTGCCTGCCGCCATCGTCGACGGCGCCGTCGCTCTCGTCGAGCACAGGCTGCGGCATGGTCCAATAACCCCGCCGCTAACTAGCTAGAGCACGCAACAGGGCGCCGTGACCGTGACCCAGCCGCCGGCGGGGACGACGACGACGGACGGCGCCGTGGAGATGAACATGCCCGCGCGCCACCGCACAGCCAACAATTTTGGATTCTTAATTCCTTCCCCCTTTGTAACCTTGCCTAGCGGCTAGCTAGCTTGATCGGGAGATAGAATTTTCAGCAGGTTATATGCATATGAGTTGAATGGGATTTGGAAGAGGAGGGTTTTTTCAAACACCAATTTTCCAAGGCGCACGCGGTCTTTGCTTCAGGTCATGACTGCAACTCATGGAACAGCCCTGGCGCGAAGAGCTGAGCAGCTCGCGAAAGCTAAGCCGAGGAGGAACTTTTTTATGTCTCTCGGTCGCCACTACGGGAAAGCCCACGTTTGCCGAGTGTCACAGGCACTCGGCAAAGGCCGATATACACTCGGCAAAGACTTTGCCGAGTGTCACACTCGGCAAAGGGGTTACGGCATATCTCGTGTCGGCAAACAGGCCCTTTGCCGAGTGTCTTCTGTCGGGCACTCGGCAAAGCCTTTGCCGAGATTAGAAGCCGACACTCGGCAAAATAAAGCACTAACAGACGGCCCGCCGACGGTGGCGGCCGTCTGTTAGTTGTAACGGAGCCTTTGCCGAGTGTCGCGCTCTGCAAAGACTCTAGCCTTTGCCGAGTGTCGCGCTCGGCAAAGACTCTAGCCTTTGCCGAGTGTCGCGCTCGGCAAAGACTCTAGCCTTTGCCGAGTGTCGCGCTCGGCAAAGACTCTAGCCTTTGCCGAGTGTCGCGCTCGGCAAAGACTCTAGCCTTTGCCGAGTGTCGCGCTCGGCAAAGACTCTAGCCTTTGCCGAGTGTCGCGCTCGGCAAAGACTCTAGCCTTTGCCGAGTGTCGCGCTCGGCAAAGACTCTAGCCTTTGCCGAGTGTCGCGCTCGGCAAAGACTCTAGCCTTTGCCGAGTGTCGCGATCGGCAAAGACTCTAGCCTTTGCCGAGTGTCGCGATCGGCAAAGACTCTAGCCTTTGCCGAGTGTCGCACTCGGCAAAGGCTGGTCAGGGGCAGGCCCCTAGACAAGCCTTTGCCGAGTGTCACACTCGTCAAAGACACCTGTCTTTGCCGAGTGTTGGGCCCCGACACTCGGAAAAGGGTGGTTAGGGGGCCTGTCTCTTATACACATCTAGATGTGTATAAGAGACAGTGCCGAGTGTCACAGGCACTCGGCAAAGGCCGATATACACTCGGCAAAGACTTTGCCGAG
>OAMR01000594.1:280798-301640 GCA_900205405.1 Echinochloa crus-galli | reverse complement strand
GAAATAAAGTACAACAACGAATATTTACATATGAAATACAAATCTGATACATGCCCTTTGGGCTAAACGACAAGTGGAGCTCCCGCGCAGTGATAGCAAGGGCTTCAAGTCTTGATCTTCGATCTTCACTTCTTCTCCACATGTATCCTTGAGCGAAGCGACAGAACCCTCCAATCCGAACACTTGATGCAATCGCAAAAGTTAACCTGAAAGCTCAAGAACTATCCCCAAGGAATGGGACAGGTCCACGTCACCATCCATGTATGCAGAAAGGTTTAAGAGTGGCCTATTCTAGTATAACAAATAATTAAGTTGTGGTTTCCTATGCAACAACAACAACAGTTTGTAACAGATCCTCCATCCAAGACTATCTCTTAACACAGCGGGATGATCCCACCACATTGGCGTCCCATTCCAACCTCACGACCTCCACCTCTCGAGTCGAAGGTCAGCTCCCAACCTTTCCATCTCAACGGCCAATGCCGGATCCTACCCTGCACTAGTAGCTCTCAATCAGTTTTAAAAAGAGGAAGGTAGAGTATCCCAAAACTCTAATCAGTGCAATAGAACGCAGGGGTGTCTATGACCGAGGACGCGGCTATACGTATAGTTTTAACTCTGCGGAGTGTGTACACCTGGACCTACCCGAGCTGCGAGATAGTGTACGGCCATCTCGAGACGCAACCCACAATCACAACACTCTAACCAGAACGGTACCATCCTGTATCCCCGGGCTTGGGAATCATCCGACAAGCCAAATGACCCGGGGCTGTGAATCTCTAGCCTGGCCAAAAGTGGCATTGAGAGTCTCGGAAACAATGGCTAAAAGAAGCCGGGCTCTGAGCACCTTCGTGTAACATCAAGACCAATCCTAACACACTGCTCCGACAGGTCTGGTACCGCCTAGTTAGGGAATGGATGGAACCCCTCCCATAGAGGTAAGTGATGTGCACGTTTAACAAATTCCCATGAAGCATATTTCCACCAATGTATCCTAGACCAGAGCAAGCAAGTCCCCAAATGCATATCCACCGAGTGGTCCGCCATCGACACCCATTACATGTGTCACCCTACTCCTGACACTCGGCAAAACACCTCTTTGCCGAGTGTCCCGTGTATGCCGAGTGTCTTGCCAATGGCACTCGGCAAAGGCTTTCTTTGCCGAGTGCCCGACAGAATACACTCGGCAAAGGGCTGGACACTCGGCATACGTCGGGTTTCCCGTAGTGCGCCTATGAGAGAAGCGGGCGGAGACCGCTTATTTGTAGCGACCGCGTAGGACATGGTGCCAGTGAGGAGGGGCAAGGGTAATCTATTCAAGCTGCGCGCAAGCTTGCAATGAAAATGTTTACAAATGTTTGAAGTAAGCGAGTCAGGACTCAGGAAGAATCGGATGGGATTATTGTATTTTCCGGGAAATGTATGATGTTCTTTTAATTCTGTGCAGTTGGAGAGAGTGTGTGTGGAGCTCATGTCGCTTCTGATGGGCGCGGTCGTCTTCAGGCCTTATACGTTTGCAATACAAATAGTACTGTTGTGTTTTTTTTTTGGTTTGCAGAAGCAATATAAATAAAATTAAGCGCTGAATCTCTCTATTGTATAAAAAGTCAAGCAGAAAAAAAATAAAATTGCTCCTATGTGGCCGCCCTGTTTTCGCGAAGCAGCAATTTCACGAGTTGGCCGGGATCAATGCATCATCATAAGGAGTAGCTTCGTAAATTTCTCTATTTAAGTTTATTCTCCTATGGAATTTGTTAGAGAAATATATCGTCATCAGGGGTTCTAGAAGCTAAGATTGAACGTAAAACGTCCTACAAGGTAGAAGACGAAAAGGACATTCAATTGGTAAAATGAAAGTCCCTCTAATTAACCTATTAAATTAACTAATATGACATTGCGAACTGATTAGTTGTTAAGGTTTGTTATAGTAGAACACGTCTATCGGGGTTTAAGTCCTCGACTCAGCAGCGACGACGGCCCAGTCGAGAGGTGTCTACGATGACTTCGTTAATCTCAGGATCAGATCTAACGACACAGTCTCTCGGAGGTGTGCTTAGGGGTAAGATTTGCATACGTGTGAGCCTGCGTTTGTGTCCTTGGCAACAAGAAAACTTATGTGACGTTGAAGCTCAGGAAATCTTCGAACAGACTTTGATCTCAGGGAAACCGGTATTGATGTATGTCCTCGCGTAGAACAACTCCACTTTGACTAGTCGTAGTTGTCTATCTTCTCATCATCTGTTGACGGCACTAGTAGTCAATATATACTACACTATTTGTGAAATTGCCATCATTTGGTTTGCATCCAGTATATATAGACATGCTAATAATTTTTTTAAAAAAATTGTGCGGGGCATTGGTTATTATTATTTGCTTGAGCAAGTGCACAACATTGTTAAAAACAAAGAAAACATATATTTTTCGAAACTAATTTCCCCTGTTTACGCTACTTCCTACATTTTTTTTATGTTAGATGAGATCAGGGACACGGGATTGGTCAACTCACTTTGTTGGGACACCATTTCAAGAGAAACTTCCACTCCCTCCTCTTCATGAAAAAAACTTCTTCCCTTGGTGTCCAAGTAATGCAAACGCCAACGTTAGTTAATCCTGTGGTTATCACCATTTTTGGGATGATCTCATATATATTGCTCATTTTCTACCAGATTGAAAGCAAGTGGCTATTCCTTAAGATTGAATAATTTGGTACTGTCTCCGTTACAAAATATTATTAGATGTTAATTTTTTCTCATAATATTTGACTATTAGCCGTATTCAATAAAAAATTATATAGGTATATTGTATTTTGTTTATGATTTATTTTAGCATCATATATACTTTAAGTATGATGAGTATATTTAGATTATATTTTTAAATAGGATGAATGGTTAAATGTTATGAGAAAAAAAGTTAAATAGTAACTAGTAATTTGGAAAGGATGGAATAATAATTCGCTCATGTGCACGTAGAGCACCATCGTGTTTATAGTTGTGCTTGGTCTAACAAGTCACCAGAAAACAGCGACGAGGATACGGCACACGGCAGGCTGACCAAACAGATAAAAACAAAGATCATCTAAAATATGTGTACAAGAAAACAGCGACAGCCATGAAATGTCTATGGACGATACGGCACATGGCACGCTGACCAAACAGATAAAAACAAAGATCATCTAAAATATGTGTACATGTGCTTGCTTCGAAAAAGAAGTACCATGCCCAGGTCGCATGAACAAGATAAGCAGATTTGTGGAGTCAAGTCACTCACGGTGTCTTAGCAACATTTGCATATTGTGGTGTATTAACCAGGGTGTCTGCACGTGCTAGCAATATATATATCATTTTTAAAAGAGCTAATGGAGAATAACGTGGTGAATGACAATGGTTTAGGAATTACAGATGACGAATCAGTAGTGGTAACCTCTGATGTACTACAAAGACACACGGGCTGATTAGAAGAACCAATCTTTTTTTTCACCCAGAAAGATAAAACTGGTAATAGTATTAATATAAGATCCAAAGATGGGAAATACCGCCTTGGAAAACAAAAAAAACACAAAGAAAAAGGCTGGGCAACATTCAGCCCGAAGACCGTAGCAGACAGCACGAAGTAGAGAGCGTTGCGATCAAAATAGCAGGCCACAAAATAAAAACTCAAACGGATTCAAACAAATGGTCAGCAATCTAACAAGCAGTAGGGTATAGCAATTCTATAGAAAACAGGATTTGATCAATTGGACCCAGTGATATAACAAACCTGTGTTAAAATGGTAGCAACATTAGACAGACAAGTCACAGCAATCATGTCTGCCAGGGGTTGGGACAGGGATGAATGAACCAGCAGATGCGGATGAATGAAGCAGGTGAATTCTAGTCTCTGTGCGTTAACAAATTCCAAATATAATTGAACGAGGCAAATTAGCTTTAATCCACAAGACTCATGTCAAATGATACAAATTCAGTATAAGAACTACATCTGCTGCATATCTACTTGTACAGTAACAGAAATGTTTAATTCATCATCCATACAGCTCCAGCAACATGCATACGGGAAAGTGTGCCCAAATTTCAACTGGGTTCCACAAACTAACCAGTTGGGCAGAATCTGGGCATATACAACAATCATGTAACTCGCAGCCTGGGAAAATCAGTATCGCCGTATGTCCTTTGGCGGTTTGAAGTTGATGGGATGAGTTTCTGGTGTTGCTGTTAAATCCTCTTTCCACATCTTTATAGTTTTATCTGCTTCGCAAGTCACAAGCCTAGATCCACTGACATCATAAGAAAGGGCATATATACATGCCTCACTCTCCAATGATCCTGAAATTGGAGATAGCAATGGTAAGCATGACCAATGGAATTTGAAGTTTAAACAAACATGTATTGCATGCAAAGAATTTGGCAAATTTCTAGCTAGAACTCTGAAAAATTCAGCAATGACCGATTTAAGCAAGTTTAACCACTGCTGGCATTTCTGAAACAACTGCTGTTCGCAACCTCCACTCATAACAAGAAATATTGCCGGGCCAAACAGAGGGGTTCTACCTGTCGCTATCCTATTACCAATCAATGCGTGATGGAAAGTAATACACTAATACTTACCCGGCTGGACTATAGTCTGGTCTTGCTGAAAGTTATGGCCACTCTTCCAGTCCCAAAACCACAGGCTTCCATTATCCCCTGCACAAAAAGAAAAAAAATCAAAACTAGGAAGAATTTAACACTATACAAGCATATTTGCTGATGAAGTTTATTGCCGAAACAAAAAAATATGAATGCTCTATGAGTGCTTTGCCTCTTGCTCTTTTGCTTCTGCTTTGACCTCCAGATTCTTCAACAAATATACACCATAGTCTTTGTTTAAAAGGGCAGACCCAGTGCCAGGCGGCTCCCACTCAAGTGGGGTTCTGGGGAAGGGTATAACCGAGGCACAGTCTTACCCCCGCAAATATGCAGGGAGACGGCATCGAACCCAGGACCTGGTGCTCGGTGGGTGAGCTTCTCACCAACTGCACCAAGCCTGCCCTTCTGCCAGAAGAAACCAAAACTTACTGAAAATTGTTTAAATACGGTTCTTATACAAGTGGTAAAGAAACAGCAATATGATGCACACAATAAGTATAGAATAGTGAAAGAAAGAATGCAAATACACGCTGTTCTGGACAATTGCATAGTCTCCAAATCATGCATAACTTGGGCCGCCAAATTAGTATTACATAAAAAAATCATTATATCAGCGAAAAAATCGACCAATACAAATCTACACACAATCTTTCATGCTTCGAATCTAAATATTTAACGACAGTTAAGGTTTCACAAGTTTGACTGCATGTATGTCCAATATGACATGTTTTAAAATTCGTTGTAGACTTGTAGGAAGGTAATGAGAGATAAAATCAAATTAAAAGAATATGCCGAACTTTAGGATACATACCTCCAGTTGCCATGACACCATCCTCATTTACAGCCATAGAATTTATAATAGTTTTCTGCTGAGACCTGACATTAAAAGAGATGAGAAGTATCAGTGGCATGCAAGCAGAGGTTAGCCAGTCAAGAAACTTCAGTGCCAGATAATGACACAAGTGATATTCCAAACGAGACCTCGAGAATCTATGCAACTTGGCAGCATATATACCACCATCGTATTCTTTAGTTGGTATAACCGTTTTGCATATTTCTTGAGAAAAAATCAATGTCAAGTTAGCTTTACAAATTGCACAGGATGACAGGTCCAAAGACACTCTAGAACTAAAAGTTGAAGTCATCACTAATCAGTATAATAACAAGGGCTTAGTTTCCTTGCCAGGCTAAATTTGTTTCACTTCGAAAAAAAATAAAATGATAAAGAGTAACTGTTGAAATTTAATTGAAAACAAAAGGAGAAAAAAGCCCCTTATATCGTTCAAAACACTCAACCCACTACCTAATACTTTTTGACAAAACAGTGTAATGCCTTCCAAGTTAAAATCAAAGTTTTTAACAAGCTACAAGTATCTCGCAAAAAGATTCTAAAAATATGCTCCAGCATCTGGGTATTATAATACAGCAGTTTAGTAAAATCTAGAGATGGCACATCATGTATGTTCCTTGTTACATACTTAGGAGAAATATTCTAACCGGAAGTCAGTATTACAATGCAACAACAACAAACAATCGTTGATTTCCTTTCTGGATGTTTTTACACCTGTACCATGTGCTGCTTCGTGCTTTTGTCCAGACTCAAATAAGTATTAGACTGGTTTGGTGGGATTTAGAGTAATTGATAAGATTTGTTACTCTAAACCATGCAAATGCCTCTGGACATTTTTGCTAAGCAAAATTTTAGCAAACCGGAACTATTAGGATTAGTCTAATCTATCTAGAAAACACCGCATAGATACGTTGGATGTTAGATTCCAAACTACAGTAAAAAATACACACGAATTCAAATTCATTACTAATCAGATAGGTAGTAAAAATCATCTAAAGTTACATATAGAGATAAAGAAGTTATCACAATCAGCACATACATCAAACACTCATTTGCAACCCTATGTCTACTGATATTCAAAGGCATCTCCACCTGACAACATACCATACGCATATTTGAATATTGATCGAGTAGAGTACATATAGTGCAATGTCCTGAGTTACATGTGATGAAAAAACAGATAACACAAATGCAAATATAAGAGACTCACAGCATGTTGTGGAGGAATTCCCCTTTGGGCAAGCTAAACTTCTTTATGTTGTCCGCTGATGCTGATGCAAATGCTTTCCTGTAAATGAGATGTTATTGCAAATGCTTTCCTGTAAATAGATGATATGGAACTGTACATGGGAAAAAAAAACTAACTCCTTTGGATGCATAGCCATAGCCCGAACAGACTTCTTATGGTGTGTGAGAGTACACATAGTCCTCCCTGCAAGAAGAACCAAATGTATTGGAAAATGGAACAGAAAATTATTGATTTGCTATTTTTTTAATTTGACAGATAACTTACCAGCAACAAGATCCCAGAGTTTGATAGTTGTATCATGTGAGCCAGTTACAACTTGAGGATCCTGAGACACAATCAGGAATTATAATGTATCTGAGAGTAAGTATTGTGATAGGGAAATAAAATAACACCACTACAAACACTTGGACTTTTAACTATTAATAAAAAAAACCTACAACAGTGTGTGCTGAAAAACAGAGTGAATAGCTGTAGTTTTGTGCAAAATTCATAATTGTGTTATTGAACAACTAGTTCAAGTTCTGTGAAACTGATCCCAACATTTTAGTTTATTTAAAGTTGGGTGCTAGTAGTTGTAGTATGTAGTCTTGTGAAAAGTACTTCAAAGTTTATGACACGCCTAAAATCTGCCAAGATCATTGTTTCACTGTTGCTACTAAATCAGACTTGGGTAGAACTAAAATGTGGCACAGACAGATATCAGATCCATGAACCAACGATTTGGCAAAAAATGAGAAATTCCACATGAGTGTTTTACACATAACCAGATGAAGAGAATACTGCGTAGCAGAACTCAATATTGCAGATAAGTTGTAAGATTGTGATATGCAACGTTTTCTTACCGTAGGCCGAGCAAACACTGAACAGACAGTGTTATCGTGACCTGTCAAAGCAGAAACATGCGCTTTCGTCCGGATGTCCCACACCTGGATTCAAAGGTAAGTAAAAACTAGATCAATCTTAAAGCATTGTATGCTGCTAGGCCATTTACACAATGTGCAATTGTTAGATTATTTCATACCCTGCAAACTGAATCTCGACCACCGGTCAATAATATATCAATAGTTGGATGGAGAGCTAAGCAGTAAACACCGCTAAGATGCCCATGGTAAGACCTAATAACCTTGAACATAGAATACGGATAAGATGTCAGCAGATGTTAATATGCCACATAAATTACACTTCACTAAAAAGCAAAACTAACCTTATTTTGTTCAAGGTCCCAACATTTCACTTGTTTGTCATCACCAGCAGAAAACAAATAAGTATGCCGTTGGCTGACAGCAAGTCCTACATCAACGTGCATTACATCCACCATCAATCACTTTCAAACTGGGACAGGAAAGGGTACTGTAACTCTGAAAGGGTGTTGAGTGGACCTGACTAATCAAAATCAAGAGAAACTTACCACGAACTTGTTCAATATGGCCAGTCAGAGTAAGCTTCAGAGTCCCTGATGCAAGATCCCATATCTACAGCACGGCAATAGGAAGAATGAGCAAACTGTAAAATAAACTAGGGCTTAATGTAAGAGCAATTAGTCCTTGTGAGAAGCCGGAGAAAAAGAGCTGAGATGCCAGATGTAACATAACTGTCGTTCGAATTTCAAGTCGTCCCTATAACAGAGTATATGACAACAAACTAAGATGTTTCACTAGATGAAGCAGTAATTAATAAAATGCACTAGTTTCTAGTTTCCCAGGAGCAAAGGGTACAAAAAACACTGTGAATCAGCCTTAGTAGCAGTCAGTTTTTGGTACTCAGTTCCACTCTCTAAACATCCACCTACTTGTGAACTCAGTTACACTCTCTAAACATCCACCTGCTTGTCATCTATTAAAATAGCCATTAGAATTATTTACAAAGTAACCAGAATTACATTGCAAAATTCTGAAACAACTCTCGAAAAAATTGTAAATTGACAGTTTTTCACTTCTTCCAATCTCCGCCAAGTCTAGTTTCTCAAACCTACATACGTGACATGGTACATATAACTACTACCCTACTAGATAAAGCAAGTTTCTATAATAGAATTGAAATCATGAGATGCAAACGGACTAGTAAGAAACAAGGTGTAATTCAGACTGTGAACCTCACCTTTATTGTCCTATCAGCAGAACCTGTACAGAACCACTCATTGCCTGGATCAAAGGCTATAGAGCGCACCCAACCCAAGTGGCCACTGATGACCTGCGTAAATTTACAGGAATATTATGGAGGATGAAAAATGAAAAGCATTTATTAGGAACCAAATACACCAATCCACTTCTAACGGCCGATGCAAAAGAACATGAAAAGTGATAGCAATTATTAGGAACCGAAAACACCAATCCACTTCAATAGTAGAACATACTTCCAGAATATATCTTACTAGCCAGGTGGAATCATATTTTCAGAAACCTTTCACAAATGTGTCAAACTTATTATGTAATAAACTATGGAAAGCTGCACTTGAATGGGGAAAAAATACCCGATAGTTCTTCCAAGGAGCATGCCATATAGGCCGTGGCCATCTACTTGGTATCCTTTCCATCAGTGCAGATGTCGAAAATCTGAAAGATGCATCAACACATCAGTAATTCACAAGTGACTGGTAAGTTATAAAATTGCATCAAGAAGTAATGATTGAGAAGCGAAAAGATATCTTTGGGGACTTCCTTGTTTTCTTGAGAGCTTGTAAAGCTTTTTTTTTATACAGTGATATGGATGCATATTATATTAAGAAAATACAAAAGATGGCACAAGGACAGCAAAAGAACAGTAAGATGGTTAAACTGCTCGATTTCAAAGCTTTCCTAGCAATGTCGAATAAAGGAAAACAATTATTCCACTGTTAATGCAACAAGTACAGTACCATAAACAATGCTCATGTCACGCTACATGGGTACAAGGGCCAATCAGCCATTAAAGCAAAGACAAAGTGAACAAACCTGTCAGATGATCCAGGAATTGACAAAGTTGTGTTTTTGCCTGGAATTGTAGATTCACTGAAGATAGTCCAAAAGGAGTAGTTAGTTAAGGGGGGAAACAGTGCGGTATTAAACTAGTTAGCAACAAGCAAGCCATTATGAATGCACTTACGGTGCTTTTGGTAGCATAAGAGGTGCAGGGACAATGGCATTACTCGTCCCTTCTCTGTGAGCATCTTTTGCATCTTGTGTGCCTGAAAAGATAATTGCAAGCTCAGATCAAATAAACCAAAAAAATGTGTGCACAGATGCTAGTGAGGAGACCACAGTTCGCCGAAGGGTTTGGTTTTCAGCTCAAATTATCAGGGTGGATCACAATTGCAGAGGGGCTACAAAATATTAAAGTTTAAAACACTGATTTCATCAAGGAGCTATTCATCGCATCTAGAATGTCAAAAATAGACAATTGCTAGAAATTTCAACACTGAAGGTGATATGTTCCTGTCCCAAACATAGATATGCAGTTTGTCCCTGTCCTGATATAGAGTCAATGTATATGCTATATAGAAGACCAACGGAACCTTTATTTCAGAAGGTGTTTGGAGAAGATGCATGACTAGGGATCATCAATTTCGATAGACAATCTTGAAAAAATCCAGTTTCTCCAATGGAAAGATGAGATGAGTCTTGCAAAAACATTATTCTTATGGTACTTGATCGATATATACTCAGATGTGTTCTGGATACATATTGCCAGCAGGACTAAGATGAGATCTTATGGATAGCAAAATTAACATCTGAAAAATGAAGATATACTTGTGGCAGGGTATTCAGAGTGAACCCAGACGCATTTTATGATTCCGTTTGCAAACACTTACATAAAGAGTCAAAGAGAGCAGGGAAACAATAGTTTCCACTGAATGGGTTTAGCTGTTGTAAATGGGACCTTTTGGAAACATTATTATGCCTAAAAACGGCTGTCTTTGCTACTAGTGAGTTATGCAGTCACACTATGCCTGTAAACTGCATTTTTCTAAGATATGCCCCGGATTCTCGCACTCCCTCCATATCGTAACCAACCTACAATCAATCAATTGCGCTACCACTAGAAAACTACAGAAAAATCACGAAATAAAAAAGCTGACCGTTCCGAAAGACCTGAAAATATTTCTTCTTTGAGGAGCAGGTGGTTTTCTTTGTGGGGACAAAAAGAAGAAAAGAACGAGGCTAACCTGGCAACGCCAACGCCGTCGATGGTGCCGCCGAAGTCCCCTTGCCCTGCCCGCGCCCCTGCTCAGCAGGCAGATCCTTCACCGCCCCGTACTCCGCCCTCACCTTGCACCCGGTGCGAATCCTCTTGCTGCCACCGCCCGAGCAAAGAGAACACGCGGTTAGGGTTCCGTCCGCGCTAGGGTTCTGCGGCGGCGGAGAAGACAAGGCAAGGGGGGCGAGCTAGGTTTACCTCTCGGCGTCCGGCGCGAAGAGGAGGGAGTGGGCGGGGGCGAAGAGGTCCCGCGAGCGCTTCAGCGACTTCAGGCTCAGCTTCTTCAACGACTGCGGCTCGACCGGCAATCCTTCCGCCGCCGCCATCGCCGCCGGCTTGCTCCCTTCGCCCCTCGAGTCTGGCTGGCGAATCGCCTTGTCCCCTTCGGACCCACCTGCCAGTATCTTTCTCAGCCTAGCAGGGCGGTTGTCGAGGAGGGCGGGGCGGGCTCGGAATCGGATCAGGAGTTTGGGAAGCGTGGGCCCAGTGGAGGCCGTTCCGGCCCATGGATCAAAAGCCCAGCAAATGATTTACGTGACTCGGCCCATCGGGTGTCTCAACTCAGTCCTTCCTAACCCCTCCCCTCCCGTTGGCCTTGCACGCTGCGCCGCCGTCCACGCTCCCGTTGGCCTTGCCGCGCCGCCGCCTGCTGCTCCGTCACCGGCCCTCCAGCACTGCGGCGGATACTCTCCTCGCCACAGGTTGGTCGGCTGTCTCCCGCGCGTTTTTCCTACTGTACTTCGCGTTGGATCCACCTCTGTAGTTTCTGGGTTGGATCTAAGACGTGGGTGAAATGGTCGGTTTTGGTTGGGGTCCTGAGTTGCCGCAGTGGGTTGAGACGGAGTGATATGAGGCCATGGATGTACGGGGAGTAGTCGGAACGCAGGAGGAAAGGAGACTATTGGTATCTCGTGCTGATTTGTGCTTTGGGCCTTTGGTTCACTAGATTAGCTCTGAGTGCTGCTCCTGTCACTGGGGCTAGTACCCTATGATACGATTGTGCAAAGTTTGGCCTGAGTGTTATTTCTTCGTAATAGCTACCATTTTCAGTCAGGCTTTACTTGCAGAACCCCTTTCTTGTTTCTTTTCCCTTTCTGTAAGTTTGTTTGTGCAGCTTCTTTATAAAATTTGGGAGATGAGCTCTATTAGACTTCCTCCCTTTCATGAGCCCCAAGATCAGCTCCTGGATTGGTCTGTTCCTATAGTCTTGCATATCACTCCAGTAATGTGGAGTTGGCAGCTGTTCTTCTACAGGTGGCATGGTTCATTCTAACACTGCCACACCAAAGGTTGATTAAACTGTGTCGTTTTGTGGGCCAAGCTATGAATCTCGGACTTCTCCTAGGCAGATGCACTAAGCTTCACCTTGCTAAGTTTCAAATTACTACTAAATTAATACGTCAGCAATACGCCGTGTCAATTGAGTAATCAAGTACTACCTCCGTTCGTAAATTGTTGACGTTTCCGACCATGGATTGAACTAGGAATGAACTAATCTACCCTGTCCGAACGTCATCAATAAGAAAATGGAGGGAGTAGTAACTAGAAAAGGGGTTAAAGTAGAGGAGAGGAAGCAACACATGGCGCGGGTTTGGTTTCTAGGAGCTTCCGACTGTGTTATTGGGTGACTATTGTTTTGTTCTGATATGGTCCATATGAAATACTGGGGATGATTTGTAGTACTACAGGCAAAAGATTATGTAATAGAGTATTCAGTATCGATTCTCGATTACTCGTAGGCCCTTTGTTATCTGATATAGATTTTTTGTGTAGTGATGTTCTCTTAGGTAGTGGTAACTTACTGAGTAAAATGTGCAAAAGAAAAATGTGTTGGTGGTGTTTGCTTTGGTAGTAGTGATTTGTGGATGCATTTCTGGGTGGTGGGTGAGGTAATGGTTGCATTGAGTGCCCAGGACTTTTCGGGTTTGTTAGAGCACACCATATATTTGTATGTGTTGGTTAGTTGTTTGCTTTGTTGGTTCTATGTATGTCTGTATAATTCTTGTGAATTCACAAGTTTTAAGTTGTGCTTGGTGCCCTGGTCAGTTTATGGCTTGGGGGAATAATCGTACGGACAGGAAGCTTGCAGCTCTGCAGCTTTATTGGATTTAAGTACAATTTACATAGCAGAGAATTGCATGCCAATCAGTAATTGTTCATGATTTATTTGAGGCATACAGTTTATCTGACACATAACTTGTATGGAATTATAAATAAGTTGGAGGCAGGAAGAACCAATGGCCTTCAGATGCAGCACAAATTCTTTGGTGCAAGCAGATACAAAACAGAATGGACATCAGTGGTGACATCAGTTATGCTTGTGCGAGTAGAATTCTGCGTAGGAGGCATGCAGAGAGTAAAGACATTTTTCTGCAATAGACAAAAATGCGTAATTTAAGATAACATTTGTCTGTATTGTGTTTTGAAAACAATATATTAACTCTTTGTATCGTTCATTCTATACTTGATTAGCAAAGATAAAGTGTCTTTTGTTATTTGATTTGCATTGCCAAAGGTCGCAATAGGGTTAGCATAGGTATTAAACTAGTAATATCAGGGTAGATTGTTGATTTATTTGTCTGAAGCGGAATGGCTGCTCTACTGATCAATCATCTACTGCCCGCTGCCCTGGCAACTGATTTAGTTTGAGAGTATAACCTTGACTATTGGTTTCTCATGGATCATTTAAGCTGGGAAGTTTGTCACGCTTTGTGAGCCTGAACCCTATAAAAAAATTCATATTGTTTAGAACGTTTTTCTGAAACTTCCACTACCACCTTAAAACTTGTTTCCACACTTTTGCTCTCCCTTGTCTGACCAGGTTTCTCATTGTTGGAAAATGGCAAATGTCATTCTCAACTAGATAATAACCCTTTTCTTCTTGTTAACTTGCAGCAGGGAAACCGGTGACCATGGTGATCCCTCCACCAGAAAGGGCAGCTAGAGTCACCCGTTTTCTGAAGCCCTACCTGCTGAGGATGCATTTCTCAAACAAGTATGTATCCGCTCAGGTCATCCATAGCCCAACAGCTACTGTTGCTTGTTCGGCAAGCTCGCAGGAGAAGCTCCTCAGACCAAACATGGAGTCGACCCGTGATGTTGCAGCCGCTGCGAAGATTGGAAAGTTGCTTGGTGAGCGCCTTCTGCTCAAGGGAATACCTGCAGTGTCCATCCACATGAAGAGAGAACAGAAGTATCATGGGAAAGTCAAGGCTGTGATAGATTCTGTCAGAGAAGCTGGAGTCAAATTGTTGTGATTGTTATGTTAAAATTATTGATCTCAGTTAGCGTTTGACCTACATTGAGGTGTGTTTCTGAAGTTTGCGCCAGTGCAAAAAGGGCACAAGCTTTGCTGTTTCGAAAGATGGTACTAAATTGGACAAATTCTCTGCCAATAAAAGGACTTTGTATTGCTGAAAGCCTTATTTGTTTGTTAAATGGACAGACAATGCTGTCGACCTTAGTCCATAGATTCTCGTTGCTGTTTTCTTTTGAGTGATGGTGTATCTTGTGATATGGAAGTTGTTATATTTTTTCATAGAGTTTCGGGGAATCATGCTAGAGGAAATTGCATGTGGTATTTGCTGTACACCACAGATCTTAGCATGCTTGCCTCTAGCTGGTCTTATAAGAAAAAGGTTAATTCCCACTTTCCACAGGTTGCATAATAATTAGTCATAGCGGTCAATCAACAGGATTAGGCGATGAAAAGTTCATAATTGAAGTATAAAACTACAATGACGGGATAGTTTGCGTACCCGTTAAAACAAACGAGAGTGAAAACAGGATTCTACTCAAGACAGCACTAGTTTCAGAAGGCCACCTCTATATGCAACCAGAGGAGGATGTGAGATGAAGTAGGGTTGGACATCAATCTAAACAGCAAGGTTTCGTGGTGTAGTTGGTTATCACGTCAGTCTAACACACTGAAGGTCTCCGGTTCGAACCCGGGCGAAGCCAACATCTTTTTTGGTTTGCGCTGCTTTTTTTCATTTTCTTTCTCTGCCACGGTGTGATCTGCCTTAACCGGTTAAGTAAACTAACCGAATACAGTATTTATTATAGCTATTGTGGCGAATAATTGAAGCATGTGATGCAGCGCTAAGCATTGGAGTCTCAGATGTTTCAGTGTTGCCGGGGTGCTACACTACGTTTGAGCTTATGTAGCTTCCACTAGCTGACCAACAAGCCACACAGGTTGCATCTAAAACATTATTCCTCTTCTTGAAGTCGAGTTGGAAAACTAACTAGCAAGATCATGAACTATACAAATATGGGGTCTAATCTCCTATATTTTCTGCAGATGCTGCAGTCTCAAGACGTATTGTGGTGCCGGCGGCCTGTTCCTGCTGTGTGCCTTGCCCAGTTATTCATGGCCATATGAAACCATGCCATACATACAGTGTCGACTCAATACAGAATGAAAGCCAGTTTATGCCTTCATCTCTTCACGTTCACGGTCTTCGCGCGATCCCCCTCGAGCGCAGCCCCCGCTGCACGACGAGCTTTTCTTGGAACCCGTAGAGTCAGTCCACGACGTGAACCGCCGCCTACTCACCGGCGTCTCTCCAGTCCGCCGGCCGTGCCTCCCGCCGCCGAAGCCTGGACAGCGCGGCGACCCACGCGCACACGCAGGCCACGGCCCAGAGGCGCCCGCCGAGCAGCCCCGCCATGGACACCGCGGTCACCACCGACAGCCCCACCACGGGGCCGACGCCTCGCTTTCGCTTGGTCCTTCGTTGCCGCACGGCCTGGTGGGCGCTCGCGTCTCGGCGGGGCTGCCGCCGTCGGTGGCTCGGATCCGCCACATCGCCGGCGCTTCGGACGGTGACTGCGCCCGCCGCTGCTGCTGCTCGGCGTGCTCTAGTTGTCGCTGTTTGCTGTGGGTGCCGCTACTGTCCATGGTGCGCTGTCGTAGGGAAGCGGATCGGACCATTAACATCGGACGACAAAAATGACAGAAGAAAAATAAAACTCTCTGGATGAAATTTGAAATACCAACTCGCACATATCTAAGGTTATTTACAATAAGCTACAGTAATTAAGAGCAAAATACCAGCAGCGTCAATCAATTCGTACAAAACACGCGCCATGTCGTCACGTACCGCACACCTTCGAGTTTTGTTTTAGCGTGTGTTTGGTTGACACTATACCCACCTTGGTGCGTCCAGGGGCGCGCGCCGGCGCCAAGAAGCAGCAGCCCAGGAGGCGAGGCCCCCTCGGCGTCGGCGACCCCTCCTCGTCGGCGCGGCGCTTCATCACGTCCCGACCAGCCGTCCCCGGCACGAGGTCCCCGTCGACGGGGACGGTGCGCTTCCTCCGCCGCGTCGTCCGCGACCTCTCCCACGGCGTCGTCCCCTCCGGCGCCGGCGCCGGCGCCTCCTCGCCGCGCCCGCGACGGCCCCCGAAGCAGAACACGGCGCCCCAGCTGATGGCAAGCTCCCGCTGGCCGCGCCGCCGCCCGCTCGCCGAGGCGGCTGCCGTGGCCATGCACCGATGCACGCGCCGGCCGCCGCCGGCGTGTGCAAGAACCGCCTAATCCTGGACTCCACCGATATTATTCCGTACTAAGCAAAGGAAGCTTGCGAACAAGAAATACAGTACGATTAGTTTTAATGGCGTCGCCCAAACCAAAACATGGTTTGTACCGTCAACCATCGGATTAGCTGAGGGAATCCGGCCAGATGATTGGCGCTTAAGCAACGAACGGAATTAATACGGTCAAGCAGGGTAGTGTCGACGAAGTCGTCCGTCGAGGCTCATGACTTGCACGGTACGACCAGGCAGGGTTCGGGAGCAACTGGTGGCCTATTGGGACTTGACATCTGGGCAAGGCCCACTTGGCAGGAGAAATGAGAAGAGAGTGGTTGTTTATATGATTATTACGGCGTTCATATTCAAGTTAGGAAGGTACGTCGTACTTCACTACTACAATGGGCGGAATTTCAATATTCTAGAAGCAAATTAAATACGTTGGTTTCAAGACTAATGCTCTCTGATCATGTGTGCCGCTGTGTTATTCCGTGGATGATCTCTTCGGTCTTTCCTTGGAGGCTGGGTTTATCTTTTCAGAATTGCAATGGTATTTCTTTGACAATGGTAGCCGCATATCCAATCCATGCCAGTCAACCGCAGGCTTTTCGAGTTTGTACTAGAAATCTGCCAAGCAACCTACGTCAATGCTGTTTCTTTGAAAATGAAAAATCCATGCGTGCTGCTTCTCCCACAGGAACCTAAACACAATGGTGTAATTGATTTATTTATTTACTCCAATGTGAGATTTTTGTTGATTTACATCCCTCCCTCTATCAATACATCGTGCATTTTTTTTAATTTGCTCGATATATTATTGAAGTTCCAACGTTGTTGTTTTTGTACTATTCGGAAGGGCAAATTAGCCTTTGATTCCTGATCGGACGGGCGACAATACGTGCTGCACGTTGACCGACTCGTTGGGCACGTTGACTAGGCCGGCCGAAGTACCTGTCCGCAGTCCCCTTTGCTTGCTTCGCTCCAGTCTCCAAACCCACCAGGACACCCCCGGAGGTCTCGAAATGGCGGCGGCGGCGGAGAAGCCCGTGGGGACGGTGCGGCGCGCGGAGGAGCTGGTGGAGAGGGAGATGAGCGGGCGCGACGCGTCCCACGATGCCGCGCACGCGCTCCGCGTCCGCGACCTCGCGCTCTCGCTCGCCGCCGAGGAGGGCCTCTCCGCCCCGACCCGCCTCCTCACCGTAACTAACCGCTCGCCTCTCCTTCGCTGCTCGGCCCAATCTTCCACTCTCTTATCGCGATTTATTCTAACTCGATCTGCTGACGCGCGTGCTGTTTGATTACCCCAGGTGGAACTGGCCGCTCTCCTGCACGACATCGGTAACTCCTCGCCCCCAATCATCCTTTCTCGATTTCATTTGCTTTAGCTCTCCATTGGAATATGATTAGTTTTCTCCCTTTTTTCCTTATGTAGGAGACTACAAGTACACCAAGTATGGGAGGATTATACTGTCTTGTTGAGTTCGCTCCTTAGATTTTGAAAGAGTGAATGAAAGGAAGTAAATACTTAAGAGTTAGGCTGAACCCCTTGTGCTGTGGGGAATATGCATTAGAGATAGACTGTTCACTGTTGTCGAGGATAGAGTTCCCCCTTGTGCTGTGGGGAATATGCATTAGAGATAGACTGTTCACTGTTGTCGAGGATAGAGTTCGATTCCGGATACATGAATTTGATTGCATAAATGGATATTGGATAGGAACAATGTGGAGGATATGAGCGTCGTCGAGATGTTTCTTGAAGAGGTAGGATTGGAGGAAGGCCAGAAGGATGAAATAGTGTCAATTATTAAGGGGATGGGTGAGTTATTGATTTGTTTGCATTTATGCATCTGACTTGTTTGCATTTATGCATCTGCACTTCATGTTCCTTCCGCGTTACAACTCATGCAGGGAACACACATGTGAGACATTCTTGAAATTATGGTTGCAAAATTTTCTGTCTGACCCTTTAAAATAAACTGCAGGATTCAAAAATGAAGTTTCAAAGAAGTCTACTGCTGACCCCACTCTTGAGTTTGCAATTGTACAAGATGCAGATCGCCTGGATGCAATTGGTGCAATTGGTAAGTACTGCTTAAGTGGAGTTTCAAACTCTATAATGTAATGAAACTTAGCAGACTCTATAACAACAAAGCCTTTTAGCCCTGGCCCAAGCTAGCTGAGGTAGGCTAGAGCCAAAATCCAACATGATCCACCAACATAAAAGGATTCAAAAGAGAAAAATACTGTATATATAATTGAAGATATGGAGATAAAACCGAAGAATTAGCAAACTCTTGAATATGTACGCATTTTTTCCCAATCAGTGGCATTTGTCCGCTATTTGAGTTCTGCTAGAACAGATCCATCGAAACCCACCTCATCATTAGTTTACGTAATAGAATATCATTACTTGTACATATAAAGGCATTGCAAACCAACAGTATAGCTTTCTGACACCTACATAGTTTTCGTTCTGAATTGTGCTTGAGTAGTGTTCAAATAGCATTTGTTTAAAGTTTAAACTACTGTAGCTATTTGAGTATCTGATATGCAGTGGTGTGTTAACGGTAATATCCACCTACCCAGCTTGAGCTAGACATTTCTGTTAGCATACAGGTGCTAGGTACATGTTTCCTTAGATGAGCTAAAAGTGGAAAGGAAGATCAAAGATAAAACATCTTATATAATACTAGTTCTCATGGTTGTACATTGTAGAATGTGGATCCTATTTTGTTGTCTTTTACCAGAACTGCTTACATTTCTGAACAAAGACGTCCAAATATGCCAATATATTTGGCTACCTTTTAATTCAAGTAAGAATTCCGTATTTTAATCTTTTGAAGTGATACCCGCAGGTATTGCAAGATGCTTTACATATGGTGGGAGCAAGAACAGTGCATTGCATGATCCTAGAATACTGCCACGTGATAACTTGTCAAAGGAAAAGTACATGTCCAAGGAGGAGAAACAGACATCAATTAATCATTTTCATGAGAAGCTTTTTAAATTGAAGGACATGATGAAGACAGAGGTAATGGTTGAGCTTTGTTATGGACCTCTTCTTACTGCTACATATCTGTCTTGTATAAAAATTCAGGAAGAAAGCATTTTATCTACACATACTGAACCTAGCAAGAGATGTAAAGTGATTTAAGTCTAGTTTGCTTTGTTTTTCCTTTTTTTAGTGAAATTAGTTTGCTTCATTTATGCTGAATGCATGAAAATTAGATTTGCTTAGTGCTACTCTGTTATTATGGACTGATGCCATGATTAAGAGTTACCTGCTATTTGTTCCCAATTCATTTTTGTATGCATGTGCCATAATATCAGCAAGAGTTTACCCAGACATACACTCGTTCTAATATTCCCTTGTCTGCTGAGTATATACTGAGTTACTGACATAGTTTCACTCTGCCCATAGGCTGGCAAAAGGAGGGCAGAGAAAAGGCATAAGTTCATGAAGGACTTTGTGGCTGAGTTCTATGAAGAGTGGAGTGGCAGGGCTTGAAGTTGAACAACCAGGTTTTGGTGTCTTGTGAGCGTGCAGTGGGCCAACCATATCTCAACAACTCATGATGATGTTCTTTTACCTGGCCTATTTTCCGCTGATGAAGTCATGTGCAAATAAAAATGAAAAGGCTACAAGAGTTGTTGAACAATGATACGGCCCTGTAATAAGCAGTCAACCCAGTTGTCTGGAGTCCGTAGATGGCGTTGGTCTGCCAATTACATGGTACACTCTGTAATCGGGCACATAGAGTAGTACATAGTACTGAGTCAGTTGATTTGGAGCAAATTTATTCAAAGAGTCTCGGTGCTCTTTTACTGAAACAATACTACTAAAACATACCGGTTACATCATCTGAAGCTTCAGTGTTTGCCATCATCACACATATACATACACAATACATCTATACTCTCCGTACTTGTCTACGCTACATGTGTAAATAGAACAAAACAAATCAAGTACACTTGATGAAATAGCACTACAAAACACGAAACCGAATGAAAATAGAGGACATCTTTTCACACAGAATGACAGAATCACCAACTTCCTCTCACGAAGTGCAGGCCACAAGCATCTGCACCTGAAAGCAAACCCTGAATGGCGTAAGCTCAGAGCCTGCTGCTGTTCTTGTCCCTCTTGGTCAGCGTCACCTTGAGCCCGTACTTCATGTACATGGTGAGCGCCATCTTGGGCGCGATGGGGTGTCCCTCGACGACGTGGACGCGGTAGCGGCGGAGGATGGAGGCGGCGGCGAACTTCATCTGGTAGTAGGCGAAGTCCTTGCCGAGGCAGAGGCGCGGGCCGCCGTTGAAGGCGGTGAACTTGTAGGCGGACTCGCTCATGAAGCGGCCGTCCCGGAGCCACCGCTCCGGCCTGTACTCCCGGCAGTCGTCGCCCCAGATGCTCTC
>OAMR01000594.1:235030-255225 GCA_900205405.1 Echinochloa crus-galli | reverse complement strand
TCTGGAACCCCGGGAAACGTCTCTGTGTGATTTAATTCGGACCGTCCGCGAAGAGGACGCGGACCGTCCGCCAAGCCTTGCCGCTCAGCACACCATGTCAGCGCACGTGGCCCCACATGTCAGCACCCTGCGGACCGTCCACGACGAGGCCGCGGACCGTCCGCGGTCCGTTCGGATTTTTCACAGGATTTATCTTTTTCTTTTTAACACGAATTTCGCGGACCGTCCGCCAAGACCCCGCTACACTAAAAATTCCCAAAGCCAGTTGTACATACACAAATACTAAGATATAAATATGAACTCTATGATAATTTGAAATACGAAGGAACGGATGCACGTATGTTATTCTCATATTCTCACATAAAGTTGTTAGTCCACAAGTGTTGTCATTAATTACCAAAACACAATTAGGGGCCTAGATGCCTTCACCGATAGATTTCCAACGGCCACGATTCATCAAGAGGGGAGTAACAAATTCTAATGGCGTGGAGATAAAGCAAAAGCTCTTTCCCATGGTGGGCCCCATGCAACCTTATCCCTTCCTCTATCCTAGTACATCCACAGATCACTAGTGCTTAAGCTATTAGTATTAGAAACTAATTCATCCATGTAATCACATCGTATATCGTTGATGCAAAATTGCACTTAGTTTGAAATTCTGATCCTTGTATAAAAGGATAAATGGAGATATATATATATATATATATATATATATATATATATATATATATATATATATATATATATATATATATATATATATATATATATATATATATATATATGGGTCCATGAACTCGAGAAGCACAATTGTACTCATAGGCTAGTTTCAGTGCAGTGTTTCACTACACGGTTACCTAGACTAAAAACTGGATGACTGTACAAAGAAAGTTTCATGGTGACGAAACTCTTCTCACATCCATGAGACTCTGGCTTCTCTCTTCTATGCCACATCAGCATATTTAATGCTATAAACCTCTCCATAAAATCCCACTGATATTGGTCTTATGGTCGACTACAGTGCAGGTTTTTTCAAGTTGCTCGGTCTCTCGCCGACCGTGACCGTTACCCCATAATAAAAGCAGTCGATCGAGCTCCCATATGTCACACTCTACATTACTAATTTCTTAAGGGATAGTTTCATATTTACCTGCATGCATTGCATCATTCGCAGTTTGAACATGATCGAGCAAAGTGAAATTGGTCGTCTTCAAATTACGACGATGAGACAGGTGATAGAGTTGGAGTGGAGTGGAGAACGAAGCGATCATTTGCGACAGGCGAAGATACATTACGCTCGTATGTCATGTCTGCGTCGAGTGGTGCCGGAGGTTTACACTTCGGCGGCTTTGGAGAACTTCATCACGCAAGTTACGAAGGACATCCCGACGTCTCTTGCGGACAAGCCGGCCGAGATCGTGGTGCTTGCTTTGGAGGAGGCAAGCGCCACGGTCGTGGTGGCGGAGGTTGGCAATTCGGCGGCTTTGGACAACTCCATCGCCCAAGTTATGAAGGACATCCCGACGCCTCCTACGGACAAGCCGCCTCGTCGCTGTCGAGTTGACCCTGCCCTCGTAGATGCGCTCCCTCGGCCACCTTCTCCTGAGGCGTCTAGGCTCAAGCGAAGCCGTCGCCCCTCTCTCAGCTGTCAAGCCAACAAAGCGAGGGCAGGTGGTCCTGATGCGCCGGCTCGATGAGGTCGGCGTGCCTCTGCCCTTGACGGCTCCGACAGGTCAAGCGGTGAGGCAATTCTTCGACGAAGGGCATCCACCGCAACACATGGACGCAATGAAGACCATGTTCCCGATGTTGAAGAACATGAGGAAGATCTCTCCCACCGTGGGATTGAATGTCGTTTGAGGGCTCCGCATTGAGCCACTCATCTAGGTTGTCACAGATGTGGGTAGTTCATGTAGGACCTTTCTCTCGGGTTGTGTTCAACTGGTTCGACGGCCTGTGTCTGTTTGGAGTCCGGTTCAATTGGGTTGTAACCGAATTTTGTATCAATTTCTACGCTGCCCGCGTATTTGACAAAAAAAATGTCTGTGTCGACGACTCGACGGCGAGCCACCTAACGCAAAGGCGATTGGCGAAGTCTTTGTCTGTCCCCTACTTTCACACACACACCGAAGAAGGAGCGACCGAGCAAGGGAGGAAGAAGGGAATCGATCTAATGGATCGGGCCGGGTTTTAGCTTAGCCGAATTGGTGAAAGTGAAGTCGTTCATCGATTGGACGCAAATGCGCTGGGATCTTGATCCTGTTCCGGGAAAAGGAGTTTTATCTTTTTCCATTCCCTCTTTTTTTTTTGCAAAGTTCTCCTTGTTGAAGCGCACAATGAAATGGTATGCAGTTTCTTTCGTGCACAAGGATATGATATGATGATGCTACAACTCCGGTAGTGGGTGTGTTTAGTTGTAAAAAGGGGTGGATAAAATTTGATCGAAAAGTCACATTGAATACTGTAGCGCACTGTGGCACTTTTCGTTTGTTTGTAGTAATCGTTGTCCTACCCAGGCACAGAGGCAGCAGGTGGAGCGGAGGGGGCTCGAGCCCCTCTACCGGTATGCGCTCCACTAAGCCTCCCTAAGCTCCTCCTAGGAATTTGAGGAGGAGGAAGAAAGAGAGGAGGGGCTGGAGGAGGAAGAAGAGGAGCCAGCCCCCCCTGTCGCCGGATCCTAGCTCTGTCACTGATCCTACCATGACCTAACTAGGCTTAAAAGATTCCTCTCATCGTGTACATCAAAACCATCTACTTAGTTTTGTATTTACCTACATTTAATGCTCCATGCATGAGAAGAGAGATTTAATGTGATTTGATGTGATAGGTGAATAGTAAAGTTTGGAGAGAGAATTTTAAGAAGTTTGTGGGAACTAAACAAGGCCAGTGACACTTTTCCAGCACTATAGATAGAAGAAGGTAATCGATTGAGGATTTCGTGCTGCATTTCCAGGCCGTAAACGCCGCTGGGTTAATTCCCATCGACGGGCGCTGGGTTTTTGCTGGGGTTTTGCAATGGTTGGCTTCAAAGCTAATATAAGTTTGGCTTTTTTAACTATAAATTTAACCGCTCATATTATTCAAAATTTTATATAAATTATTATTTTTTTATAATGACTTTTTTATTAATAAAAATCTTCAAAAATACATTAAATTTGACTATATTATTATAATTTTTTTGAATAAGACGAGCGGTCAAACTTATGGTAAAAAAAATTAAATGACGTATATTTTGAAAGAAAGGTAGTAGTAGGCATGACAACAAGATATTTCCTTAAGAAATATCGCCGATCTATCGTAATGCTAGTATATAATGGTAAGGAAGGCTGATTCATTGGTCTAAGTCTCTTTGTTGTTCATCGGAGTGGAAGTTTTACTTCATCAGTGTACGAAGGAAGTTGACAAGTGACAATGTACTAAAGCAAAGATTTGGGACTAACCAACGACCTTTATATTATAGATTATATAGATTAGTCCGTGTAAGAGCAACTCCAGTGGAAGCCTTTAAATTAAGGCCTTCAAAACTCATTTGCAGGCCCATCTTTAAAAAATAGAGGTCCAAAATAAACACTCAACTCCAGTGGGCATATGTATTCGGGCCTCTATTTCTCCATAGACCCACCTGTCAACCTCATGCTTGGAGGGGGCCTACTATTGGAGGGGAATTGAGGGCCTCTAGAAATGGAGGCTTGGAGGGGAGATTTGGAGGGCTATGTAAAATGGAGGTCCATTTAAAGGTTCTGCTGGAGTTGTATTTTTGCTTCAAGCCTCCAAATTTTAGAGTAGAGGTCCATATAGAGGCCCCTACTGGAGTTGCTAATTACTGTTGCTGCATGCGTGGGCCCTAAATGTCATCGCGGTTATACTGGCCCCACCTCCAGAAGCCTCCGAGCTTCCACCGTAAGACCAAATTCCATTAAAAAAAATCCCAAAAATGCATAAACCCCGCCGCCCGAGTGCCCGACGCGATTCTATCGATCGGGTCCTTCTCCGGGGCGCACGTCTTCGAGAGGACTCCTCGAGAGAGTTCGATTCCAATCGTCGCGTCGAGGGAAAGAGATGGTGGTGATCGAGCTGGAACCGGAGCCCGAGGAGGCGACGCGCCCCTCGCCGCCGGTTCCGGAGGAGCAGGCGGCCACCGAGGCCGCCAGGGAGCCGGGGGCCCCCTTGTCGCCGCCGGCGCCCGAGGAGCAGGCGGCGGCCGCGGCCGGCGGGGAGGCGCCGAGGGCGGGGGAAGAGGAGGACGAGGAGTCATTCGAGGACGCGCTCACCGACGAGCAGCTGCGGGAGGTAGGCCGCGAGCGCCCCCAAATCCTAGCTTTCCCCTCTTCCTTTTGCAACCGCTGGGCTCAAATCTGGAGTTCAGTTGCTAGCTGCTTGTAATGGTCATTCTAGTTGAACCAATTGCTTGATTCGTGCGTTGGCGTGGAGTAGCGGATCTGTCCATTGCTAGTCAAATTGGTTATAGTAGATTTGCTTGTGTGTGAACCCCTCAATTGCTGCCCCTATTTGTTATCAGCAACTAGAAGACGGCGCTATGTTTATTCCACAGTGGATGAATAGCTAAGATCTTCATGACTTCCATTTACCGTACTTTTAATTCTCTATTTTGGTAGGGCCCTTTTGATTTCCTTGCGAAGAAAGTGTACTTTGCTGCCTCCATTCATTTATGATATTACAATGACTAAACCTGCTGTAGTGTTCAAGTCTCAGAATGAAGTGGTCCATAGGTGTGTTTTTGTACCATTATACTAGGATATACTACTATCTGCTAGAGAATTATGCATATGCATGTGTGATATACAAAGCTGATGTGACTGGCGTTATGTACAGCTTATTTCTAGAGTTTGCTTACCATGCTATATTTACATAATATCCTTTTGCAAGATAATAGTTACTCATATCTTGTCTGTGGCATATGCAAAAGTTCTGTTGCAAAACTAGTCTGGAGTGACTAAACAACCAAATGTGGTGTTTTGGTATATTATTGGGCTGGCAGTAACTGCCCATACATGGCATAAACAGCTTTTTGATTCAGTATCATATTAAAACATTTTGGATGCTATTGTTCGGATCTGATTTTGTTGTCAAAGTTCATTGCACTAGTTAGGGATTGGAATATTTTCAAGCGTCGTGCTAGAATTACTTGTTTCACTTTGGTACATAATTAATCTTTGTACTTGTTGTAGAAAGCTAGAAGCCAAGCAAATGATGCAAAAGCAGAAGGAAACAAGCTTTTTGGTGCTGGACAATATGAGGAAGCATTATCGCAATATGAAATGGCTTTGCAAATTGCAGCAGAGTTGGAATCTGTTGAGGATATATGCTCCGCGTGTCATTCAAACCGTGCTGTATGCTTCTTAAAATTGGTGAGTCGTTTTTTTTATTGCACCATAACTTTGATGGACATATATAAATATTGATATTTGTGTAGCTTAATCATTTCTTACTGTTGTGAAAGTCCAGTAGTGCCACTGTAGATATGCATTTTTCATGAAGGCAATGCCCTACTATCACTATTGTTATTCCGTTAGCTCTTACTTTTAATTCTTTTTTACATACAGTGGGCTTTTCATTACATTCCTGTGTAAATTTTCTTAGAAACACTTTTGGAATATGCATATGCTGTCTGGACCTGCTAGAGTAGAGCAGAGGTGTATGTGGTGTTTATTAGTTGAATCTCTGATCATTTGTTTGCTATTAGTCTAATTTTCAAATGTTCTGTACTCTTGGCATTAGTCTTTTTTTTTTAACTTGGACCTGCACCTATGTTGAATAAAGTCAACTTTTATCTCATCAAGCATATCCCAGTTCTGACTCTTCTGAATGTGTTATTAGGGGAAATATGACGAGACGATTAAAGAATGCACAAAAGCACTTGAGCTCAATCCATCATACGTGAAAGCCTTGCTCCGGAGGGCAGAAGCACATGAAAAGCTCGAGCACTATGATGAAGCTATTGCTGGTTAGATTTTTTTCTCTCCATATCCTGTTTGATGTGTCAGTTTCACATATTGCTTTTTACATAAATGCTTCGTTTCTGAAGTTCCTCAGTTTTGATTGCTGTCAACTTACTACTGTTCACAGATATGAAAAAGGTTATGGAACTGGATCCTTCAAATCAGCAAGCCACGAGGTCACTGTTCCGACTTGAGCCCCTGGCAGCTGAGAAAAGGGAAAAGATGAAGGAAGAAATGATTGGTAATATGCTGCTTTTATCTCAAGTATTTCAAAATAGGATTGTTGGTGCTTATGATTTTGTTTTAGAAAGTGTAGACATCATTTATGTAAAACGTTTACCGATGAAATCTGAAGTGCTTAGGATGTAGTATGTGCAAGGGACATGCCAAAGTTTTCTATTGCTCATACAACTTGAACTGAACAAAATGAATTGCTTAGTGTCGTCCTGTTATCAGGAATTGTTTGTATCGTTAATCTCGTGTGCTGTTGGCGGTGATTAAGTAGCCGACATGTTCCTTGTACAATTTTCCTTATCGGTACTAATGAACCCGTGCTATGTGTTGCAGCAAAGTTGAAAGATCTGGGGAATTCTGTGCTGGGGCGCTTTGGAATGAGCGTTGACAATTTCAAAGCTGTCCAAGATCCCAACACAGGTTCTTACTCCATTCAATTCCAGAAGTAACACAAGGTGAAGAAACACATGGATGAATATGGCTGGGAGCAGGGAAGGCATAATTCTGTCAATGGACTCACTGGACTAATTTGTTCAAGGCGCTTCTGCATCACATACATGTATGGTTCATGTTAACATAGAATCCTGCAAAAACGATTCTGAAGGCAGAGCATGAACATGATCAATCCTGGAATATTTTGTTTGCACTTGTGTCATGTTAGAGATGATTTTATCCCGAGTGCGAACCAATATGATATGCATTTTAAACTTCTGCTGTTTTCCTCGATGCAAAGTTGGTTGAGTTGGAACATGGAAGTGTATTCCTGCTATGAAACGTTTTTCTTTAATCTGCTGTTGTAACAGTGCCTCCACCGTGGAACTGCATCTGCATCTATTCAAGCTTGCTAGTCCCAGGCGTTACGTCGTTCGTGTCAGTGCCCGATACACATCTTCGTGGAAAGTGGCCCATCCTGAGTTTCTGACGCTTGCTTATCCGTTGGATACTGAACGTGTGTTGAAAAGCTTTGTGGTCTGCGGAGGCTGCGTCTTCCACATAGACGTGACGAACAAAAGATTAGATTGCAAAGCCCATCGAAAGCAATAGAGGATTCAACACAATCCGTCCACCCTCGCACACGCACAGTCCCGGCAGCGCGCATTACGGGCCGCACGCAGTTCTGCCACATCGTCTTCAAGCTAGTAGCTAGCCTCTGTTCTTCCGAGAAAAAAGAAACTACAGTAGTACCTAGCCCAGTTGGGGTGACCGGCGCGCAGCAAAGCAGTTGGGGAGATCCTTGCCCGCCTGCCGGCCAAGCCACTGCGCCGCTTCCAGTGCGTGTCCCGGTCATGGCGCCACCTCATCACGTCCCCCTCCTTCCGCGACCTCCACTCCTCCAGGAGTGCCGACGACAGCGGCAGAAACCACCATCAGATTTTCATCAGGCCAGCCGGGTACTGCGAGTCCTTCTACGCTTGCCGCCGGCAACCGGCCGGCACGTCTCCGATGACGGTCGAGGAGATCACGAGCTTCTCGCACTTCCCACAGGGAAACGTCTTTCCCATCGGCAAATCCTGCCACGGCCTCATCCTCCTGCGCTGCGTGGAGTACAACACCCACTACGTCTGGAACCCTTCCACCGGGGAAATCCTGACTTTGCCTGAAAGGACCCCGTTCATGACGGCTGGCAGTCCCCGCAGCACGTTCGTGTCCTACGGCATGGGGTACTGCTCCATGACCAAGGAACACAAGGCAGTGCGCATGTATTCCCTCGGCGACGACACCACCACCACCACCACCATCTGCGAGGTCTTCACGCTCGACAAGTCCACCCACTGGAGGCCAGCCGCCACGGAGCCCCCGGCGTGCCGGCTCCGGATGAGGGGCAGCCAGGGGGGCGTGCTCTGCAACGGGAACCTGCACTTTGTCGGGGAAGATGGCACGATCACTGCCTTCAACGTAACGGACGAGACTTTCGGGACGGTCACTGCCCCCGTCAGACCTGCGATACAACAGCTTCGATCTAACAGTGATCGATGGCTGCCTGTGCATGTACTTTTCCAGCCAGCTCAATCCGACGCCCGGCGACCCCTACCGGATATGGCTGCTCAGAGATTACGACGCGGCTGGCGGCGGTGGGCGCTGGGAGGAGCTCCGCTGTATCGATTGGGGTGCCATGGCTGATGCCGAGCGCGCGGCGCTCAAGTCTCATTGGATCGCCCCGATTGCGGTGATGTATCCCGATGGTAGCAGCAGCAGCACTTGTACGAGGAAGAAGAAGATCATGTTTGGCACAGGTTCTTGCAAGGCGTTCGTCGTGGACCCTGCCAGCGACGGCGGTGTCCCGGAGATCGTATTCTTGCTGGACGGCGCGCGCGATGGGCAGTTCCCCACCGTGGGGCTGTTCGAAGAGAGCCTCACGACGGTGGGCCGCACGAGCGACGAGATCATCTTTTCGTCGCCATCGGCGGAGGCTTGGTGCAGCGTCCTCTCACGGCTGCCGGCACGCGCAGTTGGGCGCTTGAACCAGGTGTGCAGGGACTGGCGCGCCATGATCAAGAGCGAGTGCTTCGTGGATTCACACCTAGGCAGGAGCCCACAAGTCATGTTCACCGACGGCAAGCCCAACAGTTTCAGATCCCTGGAGAATCTCATCACCATTGTCGGCGCATTTGATGTGACGCCGCCGCTGGTGGACGATAGCTCAAGAATGGTCTGCTCGAAGCCTTGCCATGGGCTCAACGCCGGGAGCTTCATGTGCTACGACTTTGTGTGCAACCCTATCACTGGGTACTACAAGGCCCTGACATTGGGCGATGATAGAGAGTTCAGGGGATCTTCCGTATACAGTGATATCACGAGGAGATCATCGTTGGGACCCAACAACGGCAACGACGACTCCATGACGTTCACTGGCCGCTTCGGCCTTGGGTACGATATGGAGACGGGCACGCATGTGTTGGTGCGCATCACATACGAGGAAAGGAACCTGACAACACGGGAGTACAAACTAGAGTGCGAGATCCGGTACATCGAAGACATCTTTTGGGAGGAGCTGGACCCTCCGCAGAGACCGATAGCCGACACGCCTCCTGCCTACGTAAACGGCAAGATTTACTGGATGGCTGATCGTAATCTCGGGCACTACGACAAAAGCTCGCCACGCCATGAAATCATCGCGCTAGATGTTAGCGCCCGCAAATTCGAGCTCCTGGAAGGGCCACCACGCATCCATGAGGACAGCGAGGAGAGTGTGTCCATTGTTGAGCTCCAAGGGCAGCTTTGCGTGGTATGCTCACGCCCGCGCAAAGGCACTCTTGAGATATGGGCAATGAAAGACGACGAGGGCAGCTGGTGGGCCATGGAGTACTACATAGAGCTCGGGAGGTTCTCACCGGAGTACTCCTCGTCAGAGATAGTGACGCCAATAGCCGTAGACTCAAAAGATGGAAGAATCTTGCTAACCACGGGGAAGGCGTTGGGCTACTACGACCCTAAGACGGCCAAGATGCAAACTATATACAGTTTAGGGAAGCACGTTAAAAACAAGAACTTTGTGCCCATTCTAGTCCAAGAAAGCCTGATCAATCCATGTGACCGGGTCTTTTAGAATGGATTGACCGGGCGGCATTCTTGTGGAAAAATATAAAGAGTGGTTGGGCTCCGGAACTCTACGTGTATGAGCTAACTTTTTTTTTCCTTCGAAATGGTTAACTTAAGGTAGTGCAAGGAAAATACTCATATCAAACGAGTTCCATTTTTTGTTCGAATAATTTTTGTCATTTTCTTTGTTGTGTCTTCATAAATTTTGCAAAGTAGTAACAGGATGTAGACCAGGACTTCAAAAGCTACGATGATAAGAAAATTAATGAGCAAACAGAAGAAAAGATGAAGAAACTAGGTTTTATGTAAAAAAACCAACTCTTTGTGATAACCAAGAAATAAGGAGAAAGTGATATGAGAAGAAAAGAGAAGAAAATTTATTGGATGATAATGTTTCTGAAGAAACTATCCTAAGGAGTGTCCATAAAATTAAATGAGATGCCATCTAGAATACAAAATGACGTGATAAGTAAATAATAAGAAAAGAGAGGGAAACACATGGTTTCCACATAATATCCAGGACATTACGTGGGAGGAGTAGCATTAAATTTTAGTATGGAATAGTGATATTTGCATTGAAGTAGTAGTGTCAAGCACTAATTTGTTGATGATGTGGACATTATAGAAACTATGTTAATGTCTTGAGTTGGGACGGCTACGAAGTGTAGTTTCTATTATTAGCGTCTATATGATATACACTTTAGCTAATGGATTTAAACTGGATCAGTTAAATATGGATATTATTGTAGTACCTAAAAGATCACTGTAGATCACTGTATGATTAGATCAGCGAAATACATTCAAGTTATAGGGTACACTGTACACATACATTACCGGCCATCAATCCAATCTAGAATCTACGTAACGAACCCGAGCCTCACACTAAGGCCTTGTCCATATAAGACAGGCGGTAGCTCAAAGAAAAGAATGAGAGAAAGAATGTAAGGAATAAACATAACACAGTGACAGAAATGTATGGGAGACCACGCGAGACTATCCCTTGTTCCCGTACTGGTTCTCTACTTTTGCTACTGTTCACTATATACAATGACTATATACAATGATAGAAGTAGACGCTGATAGTTGAGCTTGAGCGCAGTGTGTTGGCACGCACTGTGCCTGCTTGGTTGGATGCTAAAATTTTGGCATGGCAAGGTTTTAGTATACTAATTAAGTGGCTGCCATTCTCAAAAAAAAATTGGGCTGCCATTTGGATTCCTACCAAAATATGGCATCCTCTCATGTTGAGCCTACCAAAATATTGGCAAGTTTTTCTTCCCTGATTTTGGCTTACCAAAACTTTGGAAGGGAACCAAGCAGGCCTACTGTGACCCACACAGTCAATGGTGGATATGACCATTGACCGGCCCATTACGCTTTTGGAAGTCCGGAAGAGTAGAGTACTCCGTACATACTCCGTACTCCGTGGACCGTAGCTGCCATAGCTGGCCAGCCAAAGTGCCAAGCAAAATTGCTCGGTGCGTTTATGTTCAAAAAATTGCTCGGTGCGAGGAGTGCACTGGTGACGCCGCAGGAGCCAGTACAGTACAGCACCACGCCCCAAGCCCCGAAAAGCCGCGGCAACCAAGGTCCAAGGCCCCAAACCCCAAAGAGGGGTGTGCAGCTCCCGCGCCCCGGCCGTCCTTGGTGCTCCCCTCTGGTGGGCGCGCGGCGAGGGCGATGGCGATGGCGTCGGCGGGCTGGGCGTGGATGGCGGAGGTGGCGGGCGAGGAGCTCGCGAAGCTGGAGGCGGCGCACCCGGGCCGCCTCGGCCCGCTCAAGGCCGAGCTGGAGCGCCTCGTCGCCGACCCCGGCTTCGACGCCGCCGCCTTGCTCCCGCTCGCCGGCGGCTTCGCAGTCACCACCACCACCACCGACACCGACGGCAACACTCCCGCCTCGTCCCAGCCCGCTCCTTCACCCACGCACCTCATCTGCACCCAAGGTTCGTCCTCCACTCCACCACCCGCCTCCGCCGCATCCGCATGCCAATGCCACGCACCTCCTCCTGTACGGTGGCATTGCTCCCTCACCACGTGACGTCATGCCGGGATTTTTTTGCAGAGTCCTCGTCCCAGAAGAGGAAGCTGGCTGCCGGCGGCGCAGCGCGGGAGCGGGATGAGGGGAAGCGGAGGCGGCGGCGGCGGAAGGCCACGCCGCCGGGAGGGGCGAAGGACAGCGCGGAGATGGCCATCGAGCGCGCCGAGCGGTGCCTGGAGAGGATCCGCGACGTCAAGCGGAGCCTGCTCGCCGCTTGGATTCACTGATCGGAGAATGCAGGGAGGGGAGAAGGGAAGTCAGGCGATGGAATGGAAAGGGAACTCAAGTCATCTTCATGGATGGATGTATCCGAGGCTCGCGAGCCTCCTTTTGTTGTAAATGTTTGCTTTTGCAGTTTGCTAATGGGAAAGTGACCGCACTTTCGTTTAAAAGTTGGTTTTCCTTGATGACGATTACATGGGCGGCTTTTGACTTGATACCAATTTGCCGTGCCTGTCGATGGGTAGAGGAGTTTGCCCTTGTACTGCGCCGTGGCATAAATCAAAGGCTGAACCTGGCAAAATATCAAAGCAAGGGAGGTTAATATACTTGTATATACTCCATGCCTCATTCCAGTTTCCAACCGAGGGGGTGTTTGGATCCACGTGGCAAGAGAAAAAAAGTAAAACATTTACCTAAAAAAGATGGCAAAAGTTTTACCATTAGGGGTGTTTGGATCCAATAGCAAAAGTTTGGCAAAAACCCATTTAAACCCCATTCTCTTTTCTTTTGCCATGAGGTGTTTGGAGGCAAACGGTAAAAGTTTTGCCCTTTTGTCCAATTTTACCATAAAATTGACTCAAAAGATTTTTGTCCTTTTGCCCTGGAAGTGTTTGGAGGTAAATGGCAAAAAAAAAAAGACAAAATAGTTGCTATTTGACATTTGACCATGGATCCAAACACCCCCGGAGCGTTGCTCTCTACCAATGTACAGATCCGATCGATTTCCCATGCCGCCATGCGCATTGTGACGCTGATTGGTCATGGTCTCGTGGACTCAACTACTAATTCCATCCGATACCATCGTTATGTTCAACACGGAGATGTTTCTACTTCAACCATGGTAAAAACGTCGACATGTACGCAGCTGGAGAATAAGTGAATTTACAATATTTTTGACAACTGTAGAGTTTGGAATCAATCGACTTTATTATAGCCTACGGAAATGGTGAATGCTATAAGCCGCGTACTCGACTGGAACTCGAACGTCTTCCTACGAAAATGGATCAGGAAAAGGCAAACTAAAATGATAGTAGTAGAAAGAGAAAAGATGTAATACTTCTGCGTCCCTAGTAGAAATGGAAGGAAAAATTATCACTTGGTGCCATTGCTAACGGGCCTGGGCCAGAATCAATATAGCCCTCTTGGGCAGTTGGGCCTTGAGCGAACGGGGAAACACAATAAGTTGAGTTTCCTTGTTCGCTGCTGTCGATACGGCTACGGCGTTTAGACGACCCGGTTCCGGCCGCCGAGTTGCTCCGACGGCCGCCGCGAGCGCGAGCCGCCTGCCTCCCCACTTCCCGCGGCTGGAGTGGATAGAATCGAGTTGAGGAGGGTGTCCGGTGGAGGAAGGGGCAGGAAGAGATGGTCTGGGCGCTGACCCCCGTCGATACAGTGCGCGGTGCGCCGCCTCTCCTGTTCAAATACTTTTATCAACTTTCGATTTCGCGGTGGTTCTTGTGGGTTTGGTTCGACGGATTGGTTAACGTTTATTGTTGTGTTTCGCAGGGACGCAGAAGTATTACATCTTCGCCGCCGGGACGTACAAAGTCGGCCGCAAAGGTGCCTCCTTGGACCCTCCCCTTTGCCTTCTGTTAAATGTGTGGCGATTAGCTAGGTCTTGTTAGCGCTTGGCGTGTCGCGTTTCGCTGAACGGAGATTAGGATCGTGATGTTTTAGCTCCTCGGATTAAAATGGCAATGTGAACTAGGGAAAAAGGTTTATGAATTTACAATTGCTACTTGTTGAATCAGCAACGGAGAAGAACAAGCATCCTTTTTTAAATTTGTATTAAAGTTTATCTCGTCTTCAATTCATGCTTGATCAGTTCACCTTGTCTTCAATTCATGCTTGACCAGTTTACGTTGTCTTCAATTCATGCTTGACCTAGTATACAGAACCATGTATTGATGTTGGTAAATATCCACTACAGATTGTGATGTCATTGTTCAAGCTGACACATCTATATCTCGAGTCCATGCGGAGATTGCAATTGAAAAGATGGTTGCCTGGGATCCGCGTTCTTGTGCGCCTGCCAGTCCATCCTATGTTCGTGTAGTCGACCGATCAAAGTATGGGACATTTGTCAACAAAGTACATCAAGGTTCGTCCTCCACTCCACCACCCGCCTCCGCCGCATGACAATGCCACGCACCTCCTCCTGTACGGTGGCATTGCCCGATGGGAGCGAGCCGTCGTGGGCACCCGCGCCGCGCGCTCTCTCACCACGTGACGTCTTGCCGGGACTTTTTGCAGAGTCCTCGTCCCAGAAGAGGAAGCTGGCTGCCGGCGGCACAGCGCAGGAGCGGGAGGAGGGGAAGCGGAGGCGTCGGCGGAAGGCCACGCCGCCGGGAGGGGCGAAGGACAGCGCGGAGATGGCCATCGAGCGCGCCGAGCGGTGCCTGGAGAGGATCCGCGACGTCAAGCGGAGCCTGCTCGCCGCTTGGATTCACTGATCGGAGAATGCAGGGAGGGGAGAAGGGAAGTCAGGCGATGGAATGGAAAGGGAACTCAAGTCATCTTCATGGATGGATGTATCCGAGGCTCGCGAGCCTCCTTTTGTTGTAAATGTTTGCTTTTGCAGTTTGCTAATGGGAAAGTGACCGCACTTTCGTTTAAAAGTTGGTTTTCCTTGATGACGATTACATGGGCGGCTTTTGACTTGATACCAATTTGCCGTGCCTGTCGATGGGTAGAGGAGTTTGCCCTTGTACTGCGCCGTGGCATAAATCAAAGGCTGAACCTGGCAAAATATCAAAGCAAGGGAGGTTAATATACTTGTATATACTCCATGCCTCATTCCAGTTTCCAACCGAGGGGGTGTTTGGATCCACGTGGCAAGAGAAAAAAAGTAAAACATTTACCTAAAAAAGATGGCAAAAGTTTTACCATTAGGGGTGTTTGGATCCAATAGCAAAAGTTTGGCAAAAACCCATTTAAACCCCATTCTCTTTTCTTTTGCCATGAGGTGTTTGGAGGCAAACGGTAAAAGTTTTGCCCTTTTGTCCAATTTTACCATAAAATTGACTCAAAAGATTTTTGTCCTTTTGCCCTGGAAGTGTTTGGAGGTAAATGGCAAAAAAAAAAAGACAAAATAGTTGCTATTTGACATTTGACCATGGATCCAAACACCCCCGGAGCGTTGCTCTCTACCAATGTACAGATCCGATCGATTTCCCATGCCGCCATGCGCATTGTGACGCTGATTGGTCATGGTCTCGTGGACTCAACTACTAATTCCATCCGATACCATCGTTATGTTCAACACGGAGATGTTTCTACTTCAACCATGGTAAAAACGTCGACATGTACGCAGCTGGAGAATAAGTGAATTTACAATATTTTTGACAACTGTAGAGTTTGGAATCAATCGACTTTATTATAGCCTACGGAAATGGTGAATGCTATAAGCCGCGTACTCGACTGGAACTCGAACGTCTTCCTACGAAAATGGATCAGGAAAAGGCAAACTAAAATGATAGTAGTAGAAAGAGAAAAGATGTAATACTTCTGCGTCCCTAGTAGAAATGGAAGGAAAAATTATCACTTGGTGCCATTGCTAACGGGCCTGGGCCAGAATCAATATAGCCCTCTTGGGCAGTTGGGCCTTGAGCGAACGGGGAAACACAATAAGTTGAGTTTCCTTGTTCGCTGCTGTCGATACGGCTACGGCGTTGCAGCTCCCGCGCCCCGGCCGTCCTTGGTGCTCCCCTCTGGTGGGCGCGCGGCGAGGGCGATGGCGATGGCGTCGGCGGGCTGGGCGTGGATGGCGGAGGTGGCGGGCGAGGAGCTCGCGAAGCTGGAGGCGGCGCACCCGGGCCGCCTCGGCCCGCTCAAGGCCGAGCTGGAGCGCCTCGTCGCCGACCCCGGCTTCGACGCCGCCGCCTTGCTCCCGCTCGCCGGCGGCTTCGCAGTCACCACCACCACCACCGACACCGACGGCAACACTCCCGCCTCGTCCCAGCCCGCTCCTTCACCCACGCACCTCATCTGCACCCAAGGTTCGTCCTCCACTCCACCACCCGCCTCCGCCGCATCCGCATGCCAATGCCACGCACCTCCTCCTGTACGGTGGCATTGCTCCCTCACCACGTGACGTCATGCCGGGATTTTTTTGCAGAGTCCTCGTCCCAGAAGAGGAAGCTGGCTGCCGGCGGCGCAGCGCGGGAGCGGGATGAGGGGAAGCGGAGGCGGCGGCGGCGGAAGGCCACGCCGCCGGGAGGGGCGAAGGACAGCGCGGAGATGGCCATCGAGCGCGCCGAGCGGTGCCTGGAGAGGATCCGCGACGTCAAGCGGAGCCTGCTCGCCGCTTGGATTCACTGATCGGAGAATGCAGGGAGGGGAGAAGGGAAGTCAGGCGATGGAATGGAAAGGGAACTCAAGTCATCTTCATGGATGGATGTATCCGAGGCTCGCGAGCCTCCTTTTGTTGTAAATGTTTGCTTTTGCAGTTTGCTAATGGGAAAGTGACCGCACTTTCGTTTAAAAGTTGGTTTTCCTTGATGACGATTACATGGGCGGCTTTTGACTTGATACCAATTTGCCGTGCCTGTCGATGGGTAGAGGAGTTTGCCCTTGTACTGCGCCGTGGCATAAATCAAAGGCTGAACCTGGCAAAATATCAAAGCAAGGGAGGTTAATATACTTGTATATACTCCATGCCTCATTCCAGTTTCCAACCGAGGGGGTGTTTGGATCCACGTGGCAAGAGAAAAAAAGTAAAACATTTACCTAAAAAAGATGGCAAAAGTTTTACCATTAGGGGTGTTTGGATCCAATAGCAAAAGTTTGGCAAAAACCCATTTAAACCCCATTCTCTTTTCTTTTGCCATGAGGTGTTTGGAGGCAAACGGTAAAAGTTTTGCCCTTTTGTCCAATTTTACCATAAAATTGACTCAAAAGATTTTTGTCCTTTTGCCCTGGAAGTGTTTGGAGGTAAATGGCAAAAAAAAAAAGACAAAATAGTTGCTATTTGACATTTGACCATGGATCCAAACACCCCCGGAGCGTTGCTCTCTACCAATGTACAGATCCGATCGATTTCCCATGCCGCCATGCGCATTGTGACGCTGATTGGTCATGGTCTCGTGGACTCAACTACTAATTCCATCCGATACCATCGTTATGTTCAACACGGAGATGTTTCTACTTCAACCATGGTAAAAACGTCGACATGTACGCAGCTGGAGAATAAGTGAATTTACAATATTTTTGACAACTGTAGAGTTTGGAATCAATCGACTTTATTATAGCCTACGGAAATGGTGAATGCTATAAGCCGCGTACTCGACTGGAACTCGAACGTCTTCCTACGAAAATGGATCAGGAAAAGGCAAACTAAAATGATAGTAGTAGAAAGAGAAAAGATGTAATACTTCTGCGTCCCTAGTAGAAATGGAAGGAAAAATTATCACTTGGTGCCATTGCTAACGGGCCTGGGCCAGAATCAATATAGCCCTCTTGGGCAGTTGGGCCTTGAGCGAACGGGGAAACACAATAAGTTGAGTTTCCTTGTTCGCTGCTGTCGATACGGCTACGGCGTTTAGACGACCCGGTTCCGGCCGCCGAGTTGCTCCGACGGCCGCCGCGAGCGCGAGCCGCCTGCCTCCCCACTTCCCGCGGCTGGAGTGGATAGAATCGAGTTGAGGAGGGTGTCCGGTGGAGGAAGGGGCAGGAAGAGATGGTCTGGGCGCTGACCCCCGTCGATACAGTGCGCGGTGCGCCGCCTCTCCTGTTCAAATACTTTTATCAACTTTCGATTTCGCGGTGGTTCTTGTGGGTTTGGTTCGACGGATTGGTTAACGTTTATTGTTGTGTTTCGCAGGGACGCAGAAGTATTACATCTTCGCCGCCGGGACGTACAAAGTCGGCCGCAAAGGTGCCTCCTTGGACCCTCCCCTTTGCCTTCTGTTAAATGTGTGGCGATTAGCTAGGTCTTGTTAGCGCTTGGCGTGTCGCGTTTCGCTGAACGGAGATTAGGATCGTGATGTTTTAGCTCCTCGGATTAAAATGGCAATGTGAACTAGGGAAAAAGGTTTATGAATTTACAATTGCTACTTGTTGAATCAGCAACGGAGAAGAACAAGCATCCTTTTTTAAATTTGTATTAAAGTTTATCTCGTCTTCAATTCATGCTTGATCAGTTCACCTTGTCTTCAATTCATGCTTGACCAGTTTACGTTGTCTTCAATTCATGCTTGACCTAGTATACAGAACCATGTATTGATGTTGGTAAATATCCACTACAGATTGTGATGTCATTGTTCAAGCTGACACATCTATATCTCGAGTCCATGCGGAGATTGCAATTGAAAAGATGGTTGCCTGGGATCCGCGTTCTTGTGCGCCTGCCAGTCCATCCTATGTTCGTGTAGTCGACCGATCAAAGTATGGGACATTTGTCAACAAAGTACATGGAACCCAGGGCAGTCGGCTACATAAAGATGAAGATGTGATGCTTACTGATGGAGATACTGTGACTTTTGGAACTGGGAGTGCGACCTTCAGGTGAGCTCAAGTCAAAATATGCCATACATGTGCTGATCCCTTCACTTCTTACATATTTTTTTTGGCTAGGGCAGCTTTGCGTGGTATGCTCACGCCCGCGCAAAGGCACTCTTGAGATATGGGCAATGAAAGACGACGAGGGCAGCTGGTGGGCCATGGAGTACTACATAGAGCTCGGGAGGTTCTCACCGGAGTACTCCTCGTCAGAGATAGTGACGCCAATAGCCGTAGACTCAAAAGATGGAAGAATCTTGCTAACCACGGGGAAGGCGTTGGGCTACTACGACCCTAAGACGGCCAAGATGCAAACTATATACAGTTTAGGGAAGCACGTTAAAAACAAGAACTTTGTGCCCATTCTAGTCCAAGAAAGCCTGATCAATCCATGTGACCGGGTCTTTTAGAATGGATTGACCGGGCGGCATTCTTGTGGAAAAATATAAAGAGTGGTTGGGCTCCGGAACTCTACGTGTATGAGCTAACTTTTTTTTTCCTTCGAAATGGTTAACTTAAGGTAGTGCAAGGAAAATACTCATATCAAACGAGTTCCATTTTTTGTTCGAATAATTTTTGTCATTTTCTTTGTTGTGTCTTCATAAATTTTGCAAAGTAGTAACAGGATGTAGACCAGGACTTCAAAAGCTACGATGATAAGAAAATTAATGAGCAAACAGAAGAAAAGATGAAGAAACTAGGTTTTATGTAAAAAAACCAACTCTTTGTGATAACCAAGAAATAAGGAGAAAGTGATATGAGAAGAAAAGAGAAGAAAATTTATTGGATGATAATGTTTCTGAAGAAACTATCCTAAGGAGTGTCCATAAAATTAAATGAGATGCCATCTAGAATACAAAATGACGTGATAAGTAAATAATAAGAAAAGAGAGGGAAACACATGGTTTCCACATAATATCCAGGACATTACGTGGGAGGAGTAGCATTAAATTTTAGTATGGAATAGTGATATTTGCATTGAAGTAGTAGTGTCAAGCACTAATTTGTTGATGATGTGGACATTATAGAAACTATGTTAATGTCTTGAGTTGGGACGGCTACGAAGTGTAGTTTCTATTATTAGCGTCTATATGATATACACTTTAGCTAATGGATTTAAACTGGATCAGTTAAATATGGATATTATTGTAGTACCTAAAAGATCACTGTAGATCACTGTATGATTAGATCAGCGAAATACATTCAAGTTATAGGGTACACTGTACACATACATTACCGGCCATCAATCCAATCTAGAATCTACGTAACGAACCCGAGCCTCACACTAAGGCCTTGTCCATATAAGACAGGCGGTAGCTCAAAGAAAAGAATGAGAGAAAGAATGTAAGGAATAAACATAACACAGTGACAGAAATGTATGGGAGACCACGCGAGACTATCCCTTGTTCCCGTACTGGTTCTCTACTTTTGCTACTGTTCACTATATACAATGACTATATACAATGATAGAAGTAGACGCTGATAGTTGAGCTTGAGCGCAGTGTGTTGGCACGCACTGTGCCTGCTTGGTTGGATGCTAAAATTTTGGCATGGCAAGGTTTTAGTATACTAATTAAGTGGCTGCCATTCTCAAAAAAAAATTGGGCTGCCATTTGGATTCCTACCAAAATATGGCATCCTCTCATGTTGAGCCTACCAAAATATTGGCAAGTTTTTCTTCCCTGATTTTGGCTTACCAAA
>OAMR01000594.1:219553-232571 GCA_900205405.1 Echinochloa crus-galli | reverse complement strand
TTCTGTTAAATGTGTGGCGATTAGCTAGGTCTTGTTAGCGCTTGGTGTGTCGCGTTTCGCTGAACGGAGATTAGGATCGTGATGTTTTGTCTCCTTGGATTAAAATGGCAACGCGAACTAGGAAAAAAGGTTTATGAATTTACAATTGCTACTTGTTGAATCAGCAACGGAGAAGAACAAGCATCCTGGTTTTAAATTTGTATTAAAGTTTATCTCGTCTTCAATTCATGCTTGATCAGTTCACCTTGTCTTCAATTCATGCTTGACCAGTTCACCTTGTCTTCAATTCATGCTTGACCAGTTCACCTTGTCTTCAATTCATGCTTGACCAGTTCACCTTGTCTTCAATTCATGCTTGACCAGTTCACCTTGTCTTCAATTCATGCTTGACCAGTTCACCTTGTCTTCAATTCATGCTTGACCAGTTCACCTTGTCTTCAATTCATGCTTGACCAGTTCACCTTGTCTTCAATTCATGCTTGACCAGTTTACGTTGTCTTCAATTCATGCTTGACCTAGTATACAGAACCATGTATTGATGTTGGTAAATATCCACTACAGATTGTGATGTCATTGTTCAAGCTGACACATCTATATCTCGAGTCCATGCGGAGATTGCAATTGAAAAGATGGTTGCCTGGGATCCGCGTTCTTGTGCGCCTGCCAGTCCATCCTATGTTCGTGTAGTCGACCGATCAAAGTATGGGACATTTGTCAACAAAGTACATGGAACCCAGGGCAGTCGGCTACATAAAGATGAAGATGTGATGCTTACTGATGGAGATACTGTGACTTTTGGAACTGGGAGTGCGACCTTCAGGTGAGCTCAAGTCAAAATATGCCATACATGTGCTGATCCCTTCACTTCTTACATATTTTTTTTGGCTAGAATATGTTGCTATAAAAACCTTATCACATGGCGTTGTCTTAGGCATTTTTCTTGTTAACTCATATGTATATTTGTGATCCGTTGCTGTGAAATTTGAATGCATCAGTTGTACTAATTTCTTTTTTTAATCTTCCTGACAGGTTGTCATTTGTACCCCTAGTGGCCTTTTTTCTTGGCAAAAAGTCTGCGCGAATTGATCCATCACTGCAGGCAGTCATGACATCTATTGGTTAGTGGTAATCAACGCTTGCATTTCTGTAATAGAAGCATTGTTTGTGCATTAGCAAGCAAATTAGTTTTTTTTTCTTCATGAATGTTGGTGCAGTTGCTGATACATGAAAAGTAATAACCTGTTGTTATCTTTTGCTTGCACACTAATGATGACCTCCATTTTTCTTTTTTAAGGCGCGTATGCTACTCGTAAGTGGAGCGATGAATGTACGCATGTTCTTGCTGATGAATCATGTTCATTGACACCCGAGCTCCTCGATGCAGTTATGGCAAAGAAGCAGATCGTATGGGGAGATTGGTTTAGGGTACTTCCTTTTCCCTACTGCCATACTTCCTTTGTACTCCAGTGTATTTTTTAAAAGAAAAATCAGTGAATTGTTTTTTTTATATAAGCAAGCAGTGAGTTATTATTTTCCATGTGGATGGACTTATGTGAACTAGCTGGTTGCACAGTTGTAGGTTAAAAAAGTCATTTTCATACAGGTGACCCTGAAAAGATCACGGGTTTTGATTCTTGAAACTGAATCAGGATTGAACACCTAGTTAAATGTGCCAATATTAGTGCATGTCTCAATCTGAGTTTTGTACTATATTTCAGGCAATGGCTGAAAGGAACATACACACAGACATCCCTTCTTGTACACAGTAAGTTATGAGCAACCCTTCAACGCTTGATAAAGTTTATTGGTATTCTTGTACCATGTTGTGCTTAATCTATGATCATAGATAGTAAAATGTTATTGTTGCCTTGTTGGAACTTGATCCAGATACATCCCAAACTTGACTCTTGATGGGACAGTGATCAAGATGGTGGAGATCAATCTCATTCAGAATTGCCTAGCAGGATATACTTTTATCCTGGGGTCACCAGATAAGGTGGTCTGCATTTTTTTTTCTGTACAAAGAAAAAAGATCATTAGGTGCTTTCTTGTTGGCTAATTCTATTCATGTGCAGTATCAATTTGGCGAGAAACTCCATGGATTACTGGAATTAACTGGAGCAAAATATCTCCACATTGACGAATTTTGTGCAAACAGCCAGGTAAGTGCTGGTGAAACTGTGTTATGGTTGTTGTCTTCAGGAAATATGTGAAGTGTAGTCTGTTTTATCCAACAGCCTTGTAGCTAAAATTGAAGTTTTCCCTGCTGATCTAAGCCAGTAGAATTTTGCAGTTATTCTGGTTGATTGCTACATTGCTTTTGGTGCCAAAACCAATTTCTACCATATTGTTGACAGGACTCAGTAGCTGAAGATACTGATCAACAAATTCTTGTAGTTCCTGCAAAATATCCTTTGGAATTCAGTAAGATACGTGTGCTATTTCCTTTGTCAAAGATCAAGGATGTTAAGCTATTTGCTGCTATACTGACTGGCCGCTTGGAAGCCACTGCTATTGAACCACCTGCTTGTAAGTATTAAAAGAATAGATTTGTTCACTGCTATTGTCTTCTTTACCTTCAGAGTTCGGATTAGTATCTTTGATGCCTTTCCTGTATAATATCAAGGCTATAAATTCAAGTTCTATTTATTCTATTTCTGACAGTTATTGTTACATCCTCGAATTCAACGAATGAAACTATTGTGGAGGATTCTGATGTTGAAATGGAGACAGCAACTTCTAATCCTGCTGGTGCTGCCATCAGGCCTCAACATCACATTGAGAATATCTCTGATGACGAAAAGGAAATCACGAATATAACAAATGAAGTTGCTGTAACTGTCGGTGGAATAAAGGCTAATGTTATTCAACCAAAAGACCCACAGAAAGTTGAAGCTTCGAAACCTATGGAGGAGGATGTTAAGGTCATAGAGAAAACATCAATATATAGATCTACAGCTAGGGATGAGGATGTACGTGTTATAAACAAGGTGCCAAAGGATGAGAATTTGGACATCAGCAGGGATGGGGCTTGTGATGTCATATTTAGTCAGGATCTGGTTGTCAAAAGCCTCCCTCGGTCAGCTCCTGCTGCATCAACTGAAGTTGGAGGTGTTAACTTCAAACGCTTTAGGAAGGTATATCATGTAAATGTAACATTTTCTCGTGTAATCTTTTTTGGCACAGACAACTGAATGTGTGCATGTTTACTTATGAGCCTCTGACATTTTACTCCAGGGGGAAACGGTATCTGGAAACAGCTTCAAGGACCTTGTTCCATTTGCACGAGAACCATATAGGCAAGAGCTTGAAAGATTTCCATTGAATTTTGAATGCTATTAGGCATGAAAGTCTAATGAGCTTTGATTTCTTTTTGCAGAGACTCCGACTATGAACGGGGCACATTGACTGATTTCATGCGGGAGGAGAAGCAGCGGAAACAAATGGAAGCCATTGCAGAGGACCTCTTCAACAATGCAAAGGTGCCTGCCTATACCTTTTGTGTACAGTGCACTCCATAAGCTTGTTATGTGCATACTTTAACCTCGTGATTACTATGGAATTTCAGTCAAAGAAAAGGGCAGCTGCTGGCAGTTCGATTCACACTCTGCTTACCGGCCGCTGATGAGAACATGCAGGAGAAGATCACGTATATGTGCTCCACCTGACTTGTCATCTGGAGGCCTAGAGAACTGCATGTTCATTTGCTAACCAGATGATAGTTCTTCGTTGCACCTTCGATTCTCCAGTTTCACTGAAGGTTTCTGGAGGCGTGAGAAGCCCCTTGTTGCTACCACCGTCCTTTCTGACCATGGTCGGAGAGGCCGGCTTAGTGTAGGTAAGCATAGGAAGGCCGTGTTAGATATGATCATATGAATTCTACCTGAGGGCACGCTTACTGATCTAAGTTGGGAAGGCCTTTTGAAATGACCGTGTTGTGTTGTGTCCGAGGGCTTCCTGCTGCGATTTTGGCATTACATATTGCCATGTTGGCTACGTTTAGCATAGTTTTCCAGAATTTGACCAGCCCTCAGTTGCCTTTCTTTGCTCGTAAGCGCATTACACGAAGACTTTCTTGGGCTAAATGTTGCGTGACTAGTTCACGAATACAGTGTTTCCTGTTGCTGTTTGAAAGAACGGAAAGGAAACGTGCAGCATGTACACCAGGACTGTACTGCTCTTGCATCAGATAGCGAAACATGGAGTTGCACTCTTGTGTACGGCGTCAGTATTGATTATTGAAAGTAAATTTCACAAAACTACAGATTATTTGCACACCAAACAGAGCAAAACTTGTTCCACCTATCTGACAGAGAAGCCCATTAAAGTTCCATCTTCCATGGGCATCTCAACAAAGGGAGCGTATCAGGTGGAAACCAGCCCACCCGTGGAAACTATGGAAACCAACGTGCATGGGGACATGCACGGGAGGTGAAAACAAAATTAACCATCCATGGGCATCAAGAGAAACAAAAATAACCATCGAGGTGCAAAAAACACAATAGTGATGGCCATACACGTTGGCTTCATTCAATTGCAACACCAACTTCAAAATTACTCAACACTTGTTCATGAGCAACTTCAAAATTACTTGATAATGTTTGATGTGACGGGTTGGTTCAGGAAACTACCCCTGACTCTGCTGCCTTGCAAGACCGAGACAAGATACATATTTTCCTGTGCTTCCCTAACGCTACAAACTAAACCATCCATTCATCCACAAGGCCGAGACAAGATACGCATCCAAAGATCTCATGAACTTGGCCCAGGCGATGCTTGCTTAAGCTTGGCATGTAGCAGCAAGCCCATCTCATCTGCTATGGCTCTCTTTTTTGTAGCCACCTACACCGAAAGTATATAATGTCAACTTTTGAATATCAGCTACGAGCAATGCCTCGTTAACTCAAATTATATCACAGACATCATAACGAGCTTTGTGATATAATTCTGTCTCAAGGACAGACGATAAGTTCACTAACTAGGGATCTAGCAGTTGAGCAAAATGTTTGTGCAGCCAATAAGACAAAACGATGAAAGTAGTAACAAGATAATTCTTGCAGCTAATGTTTCAGAAAACAATCCAATTATATTTTTCTTTGTTTATTCCCTCTGTTAAAAGCTCTCTTAGTAAGACACAGGAATCACACTGCCAGAAACTAGTCAAGTCCTCATCCTCGCAAAGTTCTTACCAAAAACGCAAAAGATGGCATTACCCATTACCTAAAAATGCACAAGATGCAGAAAAGCCTTCAACATCAAATTGTACTGACTTTAAGTTATTTCAATTTTCAACCATGGCTGAATACATTTCATGCATTATGATTCAAAATTGACCAAGCATCTACATGTAACATTAATACATTATATAAGTAGTAAAGTACATAACAACACGATATTTTAAGCATTAGCAAATTTTCCACAGTGCGATATGGACATATTGGATGGATGATAATTATCTACAATCTATCAAGCTTGGTAACAGAAGTTACAGAACTGGTAGTCAGATAACCCAGCAAGACATTGGTATGTCAAGAGAAGTCACAGCAAAATCTGAGAATATAAAGTGTTGGGTAACTAGAAAATTTAAGAACAATTTCCTCTGAATCTCATGTCAATCATTTTATAGCAAAGAAGCTAGAATTGTTCATCTTCAAATTAGTCTTGTGGGTGTCAATAATTAGTATTTTTATCAGTAATGAGTAAACCATGCAGTGAACACGAGCGAAGGATTTGCTCCTTCAGGCGGGAGGAAACAGCACTGTATACAAGAGCAGAGCAGTTAAGCAAGAACATACTACATACCTCAAGCAGTTCGTCATAATTTGACTTCAATAAATTAATTTTCCTTTCACAGTATTCTTTCCCTTGCGCCATAGTTTTCTGCACGGCAAACAAAGTGTGGCATTAATGATACGTACTGTTTAGAGGTAATGCATCGCTTCACTTGGTTGAAATAGGTTTAAAATGAAATGACCTGTATGCATTATATATTTATGCTAGAGAAAATTGACATGATTCTTCCACTAGTAAGGCAAAAACTGAATTCTGAGGACATCATTGGACGCCAACAAAGCTAGTAATTGGAGCTGGCTGAGAGAAATGTATTGTGGTACACAGCAACCAACCCTTTCCTTATGCAATTATATAGTATTAAGTTTCAACATGATGATCTGATGCCAATTAATCAGTCATCAAAGATATCAGAATGCCAGTATGCCACCGTGTTGAACCCAAATGTTTGATACAATCGAAGTACCTTTATTGGCCCAAATCCGTATAATAATCTATAGATAATAATTTTACTGAAGAAGTAAAGCACAAGCTAGCAAGCTGAATTGATCTCTCGAACAAATTGCAACAATATCTCCCCCAAAAAAAGAATATCGCAACAAGCGAGGTTACCTCGATGAAGTAACCAGTGCCGACGTCCACGAGGACCTTCTCGGCATCGTCGAGAGAGCCGGGCACGTAGAGGGACGCCGTGAGCGGCACGAGCATCTTCTTCCCTGCACACTCACCACCGAAACAAAGGGTTAGCTATCAAACAAATCGACGCTGGAAGCACGAGGAAACGACGCGCGACTCAGAGAAACAACGGGGACGGGAGGAGAGGACAGGCACCGTGGGGGCGGAGGGATAGGTCATGCAGCGCGGCGGAGGCGCTATCGAGGCGGGTGATGGCGGTGCGGATCTTGGTGAGGCTGTCCTGGAGGAGGTTGACCTCCAGATCCGTCTGCTCCTTGAGCCCCTTGATCTGCTCCACGCTCAGCTTGTCCAACTCGATCCGTCCTGCGTTCGCCATGGCTCGCACCTTGCTAGTTAGGCCTGTGACGGCGGCGCCACGGGAGGTGAGGGCGGCGGCGGAGGGAGGAGTGATGAATCGACGCGGGCGGAAGCAGAAGCAAATAGGCAGCGGCGGGGGCTAGCACATTTAAATTTGGATAAATAAATTTACACTTAGTCGCAAAGACAGAAGCCCCTATAGCTCAGTGGTAGAGCGTCAGTCTTGTAAACTGAAGGTCTGTAGTTCGATCCTGCATGGGGGCAATGTTTTTGTAATTTGGAATTTTTTTCTTTTTCCAACGGACAGATTTTACAGACTTTTCAAAATTATTTTCCTTTCGGATTTTTTTTATTTTCCCCTTTTTAAGCTGATAGTTCATATTTTTAGAGATGTTTTAAAATTATTTTGAAGTTGACAACTTCATGGCTAGGCTTCACCGGGAGTGTCAAAAGCTGTTGTCACTTTTCTCACAAGGAAGTCTATGGATACTCCAATATTGCCTTCTCAGCGGAATAAATTAAGAGTAAACCCTAAAAGATATTTGAGTGCCTTGATGATGGCGCGATAAAAGGTTAACAGAGACTCAACTTAACTGTGAGCCCGTTAGTGACTCACTTACGTGCTTGTAGTTGGTCCAGAAGACATATATTTCATCTAAACAAAGGGCAATGTTTTTGTAATTTGGCATTTTTTTTCTTTTTCCAACGGACAGATTTTACAGACTTTTCAAAATTATTTTCCTTTCGGATTTTTTTTTATTTTCCCCTTTTTAAGCTGATAGATGTTTTAAAATTATTTTGAAGTTGACAACTTCATGGCTAGGCTTCACCGGGAGTGTCAAAAGCTGTTGTCACTTTTCTCACATCACAGACCTGTCTCTTATACACATCTAGATGTGTATAAGAGACAGTATATATATATATATATATATATTGAAGTCTAAAATGTGAAATAGCCCAACGAATCCCACACCTTTCCCCTCTCTTCTCCCGTGCCACCATGATGGACTGGCCTGCCACCAGTTAGCCGAACTTGGCTTCGACCGCACCAGCTCATTTGTTGCATGCGACATTGTCAGTTTGTCACATCGACCATACTCGAGCAGAAAAGAACACATGCGCAATTGCACAGGACCTTCCGAGTCTCATATTTGAACCCCCCAATGCCCCCCCCCCCCCTTCATAGAGCGGTCGAGAGGAGGTGGAGATGATGGAGCTCTTGCGGCTTCTAGGCGCATTTGCGAGCACCAGAATGGGACGCAATGTCCGCAGTGGCAAGCAATATGGCTCAGCTGATAGGAATAACGCGCTGAATGAACCGGAACCACATATTCTCATATAAGGAAAGTTGGTGTCTTGCGATGCTAATGTCTCACTGTCTTTTTTCAATAGATTTGTTAGTAGTACTCTCTGGTTGGTACTTAGCTACACGCTACAATATGTCATTGTCAATTTAGGTTCTACATAGATCGATTAAAATGGAAGATTGATGTTGTATCTGCTATTTGCCAATTATGTAAAATGGAGTCAGAAAAGAAAGTAAACACAACTTCTACTTCCATTACGAAACAACAAACCATAAAAAAGTCGTAGTAATGAGATTGTAATTGAAATAGTGAATTGCAAGGAGAAACCCTCAACATTGGTGGCTGCAATAAATAATTAAGATGAAAGTGAGTAAATTGGAGAAGATTGTTATGATCCTAGTTAGAATTGTCTTATTATATATTTATGGGGTTGACGACTAAGATGTGACCATTTGGACCGTTAACATGATTTCCCATTTTTTCAAGAACAGAGTAATATCATGTAGCGACCAACAAGTGCTCAAATGTCAAACATGTTGATGAAAGTGCAATTACGTATATAGTACTCTTTTTCTATGATGATATATGAATAGATTTTTTAGCATCTCTGTAGTATGTACACCTAATTTCGAAATCCTGCAAACACGTGTAGAACATGCAGCTACACCTTTTAGGTCTGCGTTTGTTTGGTGTGAAAAGTATGTGTGAGTTGCCATGCATATGCGTGTGATGCACGTAATCAACACCCAGTTTAGAATTCATGCTTATATCATAAGTCTAGTCTTAATGTACAGTTTCGTTACGTAGTTTTGTTAGGCGTATACATAGTTTTTATGTATGCCATAGAAAACTACAACAGTATGCTATAGTACGTAAAAAGTAATGACCTAATTTATTTTGTTCAAAATATAAAGCTGTTTTTCCAACTTAAAGCAGGAGAATTTTCATTCTCCTCTCTTTGTTGGAAATTCCAATTCTATACATACAAAGAGATAAAAAAAGTTCATAACATGCAGATTTGACTCGGCCTGTAACCAACCAATTATTTTGTTGACGAGTCCAAAAGAAAGACTCAACACTTCTACTTGCATCTATATAAAAAAATACACAGTTCCAATAAGATCTGATCGCAGGAGTTCATCGTATCGTATAGAAAAAAGTGACGGCTTCGATCCAAATTGCGACTGCCGTGTTCTACCCCAAATGAAACACCGTGACCGGCCGGTGATCCTATCCCACAATCACCGAACCGAACACCGTGTCCGTGTCCTCCCTAATCCCCCCGTGCCCCGACGCTTCGCAATAAATAAATAAAATCCGGAGGCCACAAAACACAACAGTGGAAAATCGATGACCTAAATTCCATATAGAGAGAGGAAAAGAAAAATCCCAATCCCCCCGCCGCCGCGAGATCGCCGGGCGCCGCCATGTCCACTCCAGCCGCCGCCTACTTCGCCGCCGCCGCGCGCAAGCAGTACTTCTGCTACCAATGCAACCGCACCGTCCTCATCGCGGCGGCGGCGGCCGCCGCCGGGGAGCTCTCTTGCCCCGACTGCCAGGGCGACTTCCTCGAGGAGGTCACCGTCCCGGCCCCCACCTTCATCCCGCTCCCCTTCCCGTTCCCCTTCGCCTCCACCTCGATCCCCGCTGCGAGCACCGCCCCCGCCCCAGCCGCCGGCTCCGGCGGGTCCCCTTCCCTCTCGTCCTCGTCCTCTTCCGCCGCGACCTCCCCGTCCCAGCCCAACGACATCTCCTCCATCCTCAACACCTTCCTCGGACTCGGTGAACAATCCAGCAGGGGCGGCGGCAGCGGCCGCGGCGGCACGCCCTCCGCCGCCGGCACGGTGACCCCCGAGAACGAACCCGAGGCCTTCGACCCGCTCACGTTCTTCCAGAATTATATCCATAGCCTCATGGAGGGAGGCGCCAACATCCAGGTCCTCCTCGACGACGCCAGCGTCAGCCTCGGCCCCGGCCTCGGCCGCGTCGGCGGGGCAAGTTTCGGGGACTACTTCGTCGGCCCTGGCCTCGAGCAACTCATCGAGCAGCTCGCCGAGAACGACCCCAACCGCTACGGCACACCGCCGGCCGCCAAGTCAGCCCTCTCCTCGCTCCCTGACGTTGTTGTCACGAACGCCATGGTCGCCGCGGCAGAGGGCGCCGAGTGTGCTGTCTGCAAGGAGGATTTCTCACCTGGGGAGGTGGCCAAGCAGATGCCCTGCAAGCATATCTACCACACCGACTGCATCGTCCCCTGGCTGGAGCTTCACAACTCATGCCCCATCTGTCGCTTTGAGCTGCCCACTGATGATCCTGATTATGAGGGGCGGAAGGCCTCTAATCCGCAGCCGCCTGTTGGTATCGCTGCTGCAGCTGCGTCTGAAAGCTCTACAGCTGCTGAGGAAAGGATGGAGGAAAGGGATGAGAATGCCAGGGTGGTTGAGAGGAGGTTCAATGTGTTGCTGCCATGGCCGTTCGATGGATTGGGAGGGCAAACATCACAGCAGGATGGGAACAATGGCGGCAGCGGTAGCAACTCTCAGGGCAGTGGCTCGCAAGATGGAGGCGCACCCAGCAGCAAGAATTGATCACCAATCAGCCCTGAGGTATTTCCATACTAAAACACTGTTACAATACTGGCTTTAGTTTTTCAGGGTGTAACGTAATCTGTTTGGAAGTATTATACTCTCATCTAAGTTCAGTTTATTTGTCCTGAGTTTTGACTGTTGGAACTACTGTTTTCTTCTTATAACCGTAGTGTAAGGAAGGAAACGCCAAATTTAGGAAAATGTGGTACTGCTATGGCATTCATGTATCCTAAAAGGGCATCAGACTTATGGAAGTATTTAGAAAAACAGATAAAGCAGGAAAAGCAGCAGTACAATTAATTATTCATATCCAACTTTTAGGTGTCCCTTTGATGTAGTGACTAGTGACCTTCCAATGTCATACAGAAACAATGGCCTATGCTTTTTCACTGTTCAGACTCGCAATAAGTTTCTTTTTTCTTAAAAGAAATAAGAACTCGATGAGTGAGAAAGCGATTTTCTATTTGTAGAGGTTATTGGTTCAATTGAAACCCCTTCATGAGAATTCCCTGATTCCTATTGTAATCTTAGTGGTGGAACAGTGGATTTTAATATGGTAGTACTCTGTACCCTAAATGCACTAATTGCCTTGGGGTTAAATGTGTTGGTTAGGTTCTTTGGGTTTATGATCCTGATCCTACAATTGTACATATTGAATGGAACATCGTGTTAATTTTTTGCTGAATATTCACTTCCACTTTAGTCACATGATTATGGATCAATTCTTTATTTGAAGCAGAGGAAACTTCAGGAATTTGACACAGCCTATGCTTCCAACCCCCTCGTGTAAACTACATTACATTGATATTTCTTCCTTCAGAAATGCCCCCTTATCTTCTTTAGGATAAACCTTTTTGATTATGCACAATAACTTCAAGTGCTATATCTAGCATAACTGTAGAGATCAGTTGTCCTGTTAGGAAGATATAATTTACAGACTAGAGAAGCTTGTCATCAGCATGATTACATTTTCTCAACTGGCTGCCTTCAACTTCTCTAGGCCAAAATATCTCTGCAACAGTAGGTGCTGTTTCACAGTTTTGCCATGCTCTTATTGTAATCATATATGTCTATATATCTAATTTCTCCTGTTCCTAGTTATTAGCCATCCTGTGGAACCTGATGGATTCTACTTCCAAGGTTTTCCTTCTACCTCTTAGTATGATTTCTGGGATGTTTGAAGATGAAAGCATCATTTCTTTGTCAGCTTAGCTTTTCTTCATGATTGGCTACCTACATGGTTCCCATGGATTTATCAGTTATGGCAACTATGATCAGTCATTTCCGTTTACTTTTTTATAATTATCGCACAATATATTAAATGTATAAACGATGGCTTGGATTGTGAGGTGCTCAGCTGTCCATAATTTTCTGTGTCCTTCATCAACCCTAGTAACAAATGTCAATTTATTAACATTGGATTGGATGCATGGTTGCATTGCAACAAAAACACTCTACCACTGTATTGCTCCTTGCCTCTTTCTAGTAAGTCCTGGTGTTGCTCTAGGTTATTTCTATTGTTTTTTAGTTTACTTTTTTTTTTTGGAATGGCTTGATGGTGATTCAGAAGTAAAGGTCAATCACCAGAACCGAAATAGCTTGGATTAGCTTTGTTCCGCATATCCCTCTTTCTGCATTTTTATAATCACTTGACCACCTTGCTCACATTTAGTCAATCACAGAACATATGATTTGTCCTCTTTTCATTGTTTGATGTCTGAAGTGTATTATCTAATGAAAACAGGTCTATACACATCATCCATAACGCTAGTGATAAGATCTCAAGTGTTTGACAGTGAAATTCATACTTTTCTCGTTATATTTTAAAATAGGAACCGTAGAGAAGCCGGTATTTTCTAGAGGACAACGACGTGAACATAGAAAAAGTCACTAAATGCATGCTTCTGCATTATTTAAAGAACCACTTGCTCTAATGAAGTTTCTAAACTGTCTCAGGAACATGGTAGATCTTTCTGGGTATAAGATTGCACTCTTTACCAGACATACATATGCTTCAATTTCAACATATGTTGGCTTCAATCTGTTTGATCTTTTTTTTCCCCTTACAAGCAACACCTTTGTTTGCTTGTGCAATGACTCAATCGTGATTTTTCCTTCCTCACACCTGAAGTACCCCATTCCTACTTTTGTGTTTCTTTTAACACCTGGTTTTGTGGTTGCTGCCAACAAGAACTAACTGTTTTTTTTTAATCTGCTTTCAGGTTAACCTCTTGGCGATTCTTCCAAAAGTCTGCAGTACTTATGTGTCACCGTGACTATACCTACAGGCTACAGACATGAAAGAACCAAAGGAATTTTACAGTCTGTTTGCTATGGAAC
>OAMR01000594.1:204529-217795 GCA_900205405.1 Echinochloa crus-galli | reverse complement strand
GCGCATTTGCGAGCACCAGAATGGGACGCAATGTCCGCAGTGGCAAGCAATATGGCTCAGCTGATAGGAATAACGCGCTGAATGAACCGGAACCACATATTCTCATATAAGGAAAGTTGGTGTCTTGCGATGCTAATGTCTCACTGTCTTTTTTCAATAGATTTGTTAGTAGTACTCTCTGGTTGGTACTTAGCTACACGCTACAATATGTCATTGTCAATTTAGGTTCTACATAGATCGATTAAAATGGAAGATTGATGTTGTATCTGCTATTTGCCAATTATGTAAAATGGAGTCAGAAAAGAAAGTAAACACAACTTCTACTTCCATTACGAAACAACAAACCATAAAAAAGTCGTAGTAATGAGATTGTAATTGAAATAGTGAATTGCAAGGAGAAACCCTCAACATTGGTGGCTGCAATAAATAATTAAGATGAAAGTGAGTAAATTGGAGAAGATTGTTATGATCCTAGTTAGAATTGTCTTATTATATATTTATGGGGTTGACGACTAAGATGTGACCATTTGGACCGTTAACATGATTTCCCATTTTTTCAAGAACAGAGTAATATCATGTAGCGACCAACAAGTGCTCAAATGTCAAACATGTTGATGAAAGTGCAATTACGTATATAGTACTCTTTTTCTATGATGATATATGAATAGATTTTTTAGCATCTCTGTAGTATGTACACCTAATTTCGAAATCCTGCAAACACGTGTAGAACATGCAGCTACACCTTTTAGGTCTGCGTTTGTTTGGTGTGAAAAGTATGTGTGAGTTGCCATGCATATGCGTGTGATGCACGTAATCAACACCCAGTTTAGAATTCATGCTTATATCATAAGTCTAGTCTTAATGTACAGTTTCGTTACGTAGTTTTGTTAGGCGTATACATAGTTTTTATGTATGCCATAGAAAACTACAACAGTATGCTATAGTACGTAAAAAGTAATGACCTAATTTATTTTGTTCAAAATATAAAGCTGTTTTTCCAACTTAAAGCAGGAGAATTTTCATTCTCCTCTCTTTGTTGGAAATTCCAATTCTATACATACAAAGAGATAAAAAAAGTTCATAACATGCAGATTTGACTCCGTCTATAACCAACCAACTATTTTGTTGACGAGTCCAAAAGAAAGACTCAACACTTCTACTTGCATCTATATAAAAAAATACACAGTTCCAATAAGATCTGATCGCAGGAGTTCATCGTATCGTATAGAAAAAAGTGACGGTTTCGATCCAAACTCTGTGACTGCCGTGTTCTACCCCAAATGAAACACCGTGACCGGCCGGTGATCCTATCCCACAATCACCGAACCGAACACCGTGTCCGTGTCCTCCCCTAATCTCCCGTGCCCCGACGCTTCGTAATAAATAAATAAAATCCGGAGGCCACAAAACACAACAGTGGAAAATCGATGACCTAAATTCCATATAGAGAGAGGAAAAGAAAAATCCCAATCCCCCCGCCGCCGCGAGATCGCCGGGCGCCGCCATGTCCACTCCAGCCGCCGCCTACTTCGCCGCCGCCGCGCGCAAGCAGTACTTCTGCTACCAATGCAACCGCACCGTCCTCATCGCGGCGGCGGCCGCCGCCGCCGGGGAGCTCTCCTGCCCCGACTGCCAGGGCGACTTCCTCGAGGAGGTCACCGTCCCGGCCCCCACCTTCATCCCGCTCCCCTTCCCGTTCCCCTTCGCCTCCACCTCGATCCCCGCTGCGAGCACCGCCCCCGCCCCAGCCGCCGGCTCCGGCGGGTCCCCTTCCCTCTCGTCCTCGTCCTCTTCCGCCGCGACCTCCCCGTCCCAGCCCAACGACATCTCCTCCATCCTCAACACCTTCCTCGGACTCGGTGAACAATCCAGCAGGGTCGGCGGCAGCGGCCGCGGCGGCGCGCGCTCCGCCGCCGGCACGGTGACCCCCGAGAACGAACCCGAGGCCTTCGACCCGCTCACGTTCTTCCAGAATTATATCCATAGCCTCATGGAGGGAGGCGCCAACATCCAGGTCCTCCTCGACGACGCCAGCGTCAGCCTCGGCCCCGGCCTCGGCCGCGTCGGCGGGGCAAGCTTCGGGGACTACTTCGTCGGCCCTGGCCTCGAGCAACTCATCGAGCAGCTCGCCGAGAACGACCCCAACCGCTACGGCACACCGCCGGCCGCCAAGTCAGCCCTCTCCTCGCTCCCTGACGTTGTTGTCACGAACGCCATGGTCGCCGCGGCAGAGGGCGCCGAGTGTGCTGTCTGCAAGGAGGATTTCTCACCTGGGGAGGTGGCCAAGCAGATGCCCTGCAAGCATATCTACCACACCGACTGCATCGTCCCCTGGCTGGAGCTTCACAACTCATGCCCCATCTGTCGCTTTGAGCTGCCCACTGATGATCCTGATTATGAGGGGCGGAAGGCCTCTAATCCGCAGCCGCCTGTTGGTATCGCTGCTGCAGCTGCGTCTGAAAGCTCTACAGCTGCTGAGGAAAGGATGGAGGAAAGGGATGAGAATGCCAGGGTGGTTGAGAGGAGGTTCAATGTGTCGCTGCCATGGCCGTTCAATGGATTGGGAGGGCAAACATCACAGCAGGATGGGAACAATGGCGGCAGCTGTAGCAACTCTCAGGGCAGTGGCTCGCAAGATGGAGGCGCACCCAGCAGCAAGAATTGATCACCAATCAGCCCTGAGGTATTTCCATACTAAAACACTGTTACAATACTGGCTTTAGTTTTTCAGGGTGTAACGTAATCTGTTTGGAAGTATTATACTCTCATCTAAGTTCAATTTATTTGTCCTGAGTTTTGACTGTTGGAACTACTGTTTTCTTCTTATAACCGTAGTGTAAGGAAGGAAACGCCAAATTTAGGAAAATGTGGTACTGCTATGGCATTCATGTATCCTAAAAGGGCATCAGACTTATGGAAGTATTTAGAAAAACAGATAAATCAGGAAAAGCAGCAGTACAATTAATTATTCATATCCAACTTTTAGGTGTCCCTTTGATGTAGTGACTAGTGACCTTCCAATGTCATACAGAAACAATGGCCTATGCTTGTTCACTGTTCAGACTCGCAATAAGTTTCTTTTTTCTTAAAAGAAATAAGAACTCGATGAGTGAGAAAGCGATTTTCTATTTGTAGAGGTTATTGGTTCAATTGAAACCCCTTCATGAGAATTCCCTGATTCCTATTGTAATCTTAGTGGTGGAACAGTGGATTTTAATATGGTAGTACTCTGTACCCTATAAATGCACTAATTGCCTTGGGGTTAAATGTGTTGGTTAGGTTCTTTGGGTTTATGATCCTGATCCTACAATTGTACATATTGAATGGAACATCGTGTTAATTTTTTGCTGAATATTCACTTCCACTATTTAATCACATGATTATGGATCAATTCTTTATTTGAAGCAGAGGAAACTTGAGGAATTTGACACAGCCTATGCTTCCAACCCTCTTGTGTAAACTACATTACATTGATATGTGATGGGTCTCTTCCTATAGAAAGCTTTTATAGGAATCATTTCTTCCTTCAGAAATGCCCCCTATCTTCTCATAGGATAAACCTTTTTGATTATGCACAATAACTTCAAGTGCTATATCTAGCATAACTGTAGAGATCAGTTGTCCTGTTAGGAAGATATAATTTACAGACTAGAGAAGCTTGTCATCAGCATGATTACATTTTCTCAACTGGCTGCCTTCAACTTCTCTAGGCCAAAATATCTCTGCAACAGTAGGTGCTGTTTCACAGTTTTGCCATGCTCTTATGGTAATCATCTAATTTCTCCTGTTCCTAGTTATTAGCCATCCTGTGGAACCTGATGGATTCTACTTCCAACGTTTTCCTTCTACCTCTTAGTATGATTTCTGGAATGTTTGAAGATGAAAGCATCATTTCTTTGTCAGCTTAGCTTTTCTTCATGATTGGCTACCTACATGGTTCCCATGGATTTATCAGTTGTGGCAACTATGATCAGTCATTTCCGTTTACTTGTTTATAATTAGTCGCACAATATATTAAGTGTATAAATGATGGCTTGGATTGTGAGGTGCTCAGCTGTCCATACTTTTCTGTGTCCTTCATCAACCCTATTAACAAATGTCAATTTATTAACATCGGATTGGATGCATGGTTGCATTGCAACAAAAACACTCATACCACTGTATTGCTCCTTGCCTCTTTCTAGTAAGTCCTGGGGTTGCTCTAGGTTATTTCTATTTTTTTTAGTTTGCTTTTATTCTTTTGTAATGGCTTGATGGTGATTCAGAAGTAAGGTCAATCACCAGAACCGAAATAGCTTGGATTAGCTTTGTTCCGCATATCCCTCTTTCTGCATTTTTATAATCACTTGACCACCTTGCTCACATTTAGTCAATCACAGAACATATGAGTTGTCCTTCTCTTTTCATTGTTTGATGTCTGAAGTGTATTATCTAATGAAAACAGGTCTATACACACCATCCATAACGCTAGTGATAAGATCTCAAGTGTTTGACAGTGAAATTCATACTTTTCTCGTTATATTTTAAAATAGGAACCGTAGAGAAGCCGGTATTTTCTAGAGGACAATGACGTGAACATAGAAAAAGTCAATAAATGGCATGCTTCTGCATTATTTAAAGAATCGGTTGCTCTAATGAAGTTTCTAAACTGTCTCAGGAACATGGTAGATCTTTCTGGGTATAAGATTGCACTCTTTACCAGACATACATATGCTTCAATTTCAACATATGTTGGCTTCAATCTGTTTGATCTTTTTTTTCCCCTTACAAGCAACACCTTTGTTTGCTTGTGCAATGACTCAATCGTGATTTTTCCTTCCTCACACCTGAAGTACCCCATTCCTACTTTTGTGTTTCTTTTAACACCTGGTTTTGTGGTTGCTGCCAACAAGAACTAACTGTTTTTTTTTAATCTGCTTTCAGGTTAACCTCTTGGCGATTCTTCCAAAAGTCTGCAGTACTTATGTGTCACCGTGACTATACCTACAGGCTACAGACATGAAAGAACCAAAGGAATTTTACAGTCTGTTTGCTATGGAACGATCTGTTCACTTTAGTTGTATTCTCGGTGTTGATTAGGTCATATGTACACAAGGCGCAAAAACTGCCCCCGCAGCAGAATTTGCGCGTTGCGTTGAGAGAGTTTGAGACTTTATGTGCAGATTTGTCGATTGGTCCCGCTTCATGAATACCAAACCTATCTTAACCCGTCGGCGTGGTGCCGAATGCGTGCCTGGGAGTCGTCAGACATGTGCTGTGCCTGCCGTGCGACCTGTATGTGCTTGCGTGCTCGTCGTGCGACCTGCATCTGCCATTCTGCGTGCTATGGACGGCGGCGCACTGGGTCAGTGGGTTCCTTTGCCGCCTTGTTGTTTCCTGTGCTCATTGGTTAGCAAGGTTGGGACCAGGGACGCTTGCTGTTTTTTTTTGGTCAGAAAGAGTAGAGCTGCCGTGAGAAGCACGAGCGCGTATTTTGTCCTACCCAGGCGTACTAGATCGACAGTACGTAGCCTCCAGGCAGAGGCTGAAGCGAGAACGGCAGGCCGGCGTCGAGGTACACAAGCATGAGACTCCTTCCTGTTGCGAACTAACTCGAGTGCCGCCGTGCCGGACGGAGAGGTGTCACGTACGCGCGCCTCCGCCAGCGGTGGAGTGGATTGGATTGGGGTAAACGTGGCACGGGCCGACCGACGCGCCCGGCGCACCCAGCCAGCACCCGGACGGGGGCGGCCGCACGGCACGGCACGGCACGGCACCGACGAGCCTGCTGCAGCGGACCAGCTGTGCCTGTGGCCTGTGGGCGGGTGCGAACCGGAGCGCACCACCGCCTCTGGCCGGGAGCCGACCGCGCGTCGCGTGACGCTTCGCAGATCGCACACACGCGCCCACTGGCAGCCGGTCCAAGTTCCTGCGCTGAGCGCACTTTTCAGCAGTAGGTTGCTGGCACGGCTATCCGCCTACCTGACCATCAGCCACCAGGCCGCTCCACCAAATTCCAAACCCAAAAATAGAGCCGACACGACGCCTTCCGCGGTAGAGATCGATCGGTTCAAAACGCGCGCCGGCGCGGTCGCAGGCGCAAACGCGCGAATCGGATCGCGCCCCTCGTTCTCTCTCCATTTCCCTCGCCTCCCCCGCGTTCCGGGAACGCGAGAAGAGGGCAGCGAGATCGAGGGCAACAGCCAGGCTCCTCCTCGTCATCGCGGTAGCCGAGCGGCGGCGCCCGGGTTCCAAGTCGATCCAGGTGAGGTATCTATCCCCTGCCCCTATTGGACGACTTCCGAGCCTGCGATTTTTTCCATATATTTTTGGCTGGTTCAATTGCGCGTGCATTGCATCCTCGTTCCTCCCCTTTCAGACCACGAACGCGACCTGCCTCTAAGCTGATTCTTAACTGTTTGTTAGAAGAACTACAGGTGTGGTATCAGCAACCCCTTATGGCTGCTGGGGCCCGTGAGCAGAGGATCCAAGAACAGTTCGGTCGTTTTTTCTCCTTCGATGAGGATTCTGAAAGGTACAGTACTAATCTCAGTGGATTAAATTGGAACTGTACTGCGGAGTGCGGACTGCAGTTCTGTATTTGTTATCCCTTCACCATTACCTGCCTTGCATATGTTGCGGAAATGACTGTACACGCAAATGTTTAGAGATTCACTGAGTGATTGCATTGTAAATGATATCTAACCAAACAGTATATCACCATGTCATTGGATTTTATTTTGGATCATTCTAACAGTGAGGATATATCACTGGATGAGCTGGAAGAGGAACTTGAAGAGCACAAGGACTACGACGTGAGTCAAGGCCCATTGATATTTCTCATTCACCATTTTATATGACTATTGATTTGCATGTTGTTGGATATTTTCAGCTGTACTCTTGTGCTTATCTCATTTTCAATTTTGGACTCAAATGTCAAAAATTCAAACCTTCCAAATGATGTTTGGCATTTTAAAAAGCATGAAATAAAATACTCTGCACTTGGCTTATGATACATGAATACTTGAAGTAAATAGGACTTGAACTACCTACCCTTTGCTTACACCCAGCCCCAACATACCTCACCCAAATTCATAGAGGGCTTGTGGGCCTTTCCTCATACGCAGTCATATAAAAAGCTTATATACTGCTCTCTGTTGTCTCCAGGTACTAGTAACTATATTAACAAATGGTGAAAAACAGCGAGGCTTGGCAACATTGGTTGAGGGCAACCTAGGCCATATTGAAGAAGATCTGATTAAAGTATGAGTTTCTGAAAGCTTTATCTATGCCATTGCTAATGTATTGTAACTACAATATTAAATTGCAGCACGTTTTCTTTATTCAGAAGTTACTGCTAGCATATTACTATATGGTACTGTTGGGGTCCACTTCAGTGGATGTATATTTTCCTTTCTGAAACTATATTTCCCTCACAAAAAAATGATTATGCTATGAAACTCAGGACAAGTACCATTACCAACAATATATCCCATCCAGTTTTTATTCAAGCATAACAAAACTATGTTTTGATTCTTTTCTATCACTATTGTTTTATTTGCTCATCCGAAGCCTAGAAACTAAGTATAGATACTGATGCCTAGCCACATTCTCTTTTAAGTTATTAGGAGCCCTAAAGTATTGTCAATTCTGTTTTATCTGGCTAAAAAGGTTGTTCTGAATCTTAGTTAGCTTGGATTCTTTTATTGGACATTGTCTTCATGATGGATTACTGTATCATGTTGTTTAACTGCTAAATACAAGGAACTATCAAATATATAAGGACCTTGTAAAAGTCAAAATCAGAAGCATCCAATGTTTTTTGCAAGCTACCCTTAAGGACACAGACATAGAGCTTTGTTCCCTAATTCTAGTGGCTTGAAATGGCACATACCGATACCTGTTTTTTATATAAAAAACAGTATTTGATTGGTACCTTATATTCTGGAACTTTGTGTTGTAACTTATTTGCAGGTAAGTTTATTCAATAGCATTGTATGAATTATGGAATAGCTCTATATCTTTCTCATAGTGAGCCATGACCTGTTCTACATTTTATCAAATCACATGCTCTGATATTTTGCATATTTTGATCTATCCATTCTATTTTATTTTTTGGAAATACTGCATCTAAACACTTGAAATGCTTGTTTCATATTCTCAGGATTATATTGAAGATAACGACAACCTTGCTCTGTTGCGTGATCAGATACATGAATGCGACATTATTTTGTCACAAATAGGATCAATTCTTAGTGGGTTCCAGGTAGGTGAAGTACATTGCCGTATGGATATACACAACATGGGTTTTGTGACATTTTGTAAACCAAATTACTATTTGTTTCTGACCAAGAGAAAAAATGCTCATGTATCACTTTTAGTAAAAGGAAAACCAGATTACTAATTAACTTCATCCAGGGGTGGAGCTGGGCCAGCCCAATGCCTAGGGCCACTCCATGGTAGATCGGGCCTTGGTACAACAATATGCTACAGTGTGGAAATCGTGGGCTGACGCCTAGGGCCACGGCCCTAGTGGCCTTGGGCCTTCCTCTGCCACTGACTTTATCACTTATAGTGTTTCTTTACAAGTTACTTGTGTTTTTTTACATTTTACTAAATTTGCACGGAGATGTTCTGTAGCTGCTTCTGCTCAAATGATTATAATCAAATCACTGAAATTAGTTTTCATGATTCACTTGGCAGGTTCATATAGGTTCAATTAGCTCGGAAATTAGAAGCCTCCAGGTGAAATCCTGGGATATAAGTGTGAAACTGAAGAACCGCAAGGTCAAGACAAGCCTGCATATCATGATTATATATACATAAAAAAATCCTGTACTTTCACAAATTAGCCTAAAGTAACATAATTTGTCACAGAAATTTGATTGATCCTTCCACTTAGAATACCTTTCTACTGTAGCATATGGTGCACTTATTTTAGCCTTTATTACCATTTATCATTAAATGTGCTCACATGAAACCTTAAACATGCACAGTTGGTTGAGACAAAGCTTGCTGGATTTGTTGAAGAGATAATTGCTCCTCCTGGTTTGGTAGATATTCTTGTTAATGGAGAGGTAGTGTTCTACGAAAGTCAGATGTTTCATGGTTTTGCGTTATGATTGTTTACTTCGAATTTGTCTCCCACAATGCAAATTGTCACAGTTATAGCAGCCATGATTTGCTATTCTGATTTCTTTTGTATAGTTCATATGACTCGCTATTCCAGTTTCTTTTGGCAGATAAATGATGCTTATGCCAGAAGTCTGGAGATTTTGAGCAAAAAGTTGAAATTTGTTCAACTTGATCCACTGATTAATGCATCAAAAGCTTTGAAAGATATTAAGCAAGAACTGGAAAGGCTTCGGCAAAAGGCACTTTCCAAGGTTACTCATCTTGGCTATTCGCTGTTTCTGGTTCTAATAGACTATATGCTTATTTCCTCTTAATTTCTGGTTATGTTAATTAGGTAGATTAGAATCTGTGCTCTGGAGTGATGTTTCATGCCCATATTTCAGGTTTCCAGCCATATTATCGAGATTTTCTTTGCTATGAGAAAGCCTGGAACTAATATACAGATACTGCAACAAAATTTGCTTCAGAAACATAGGTATATGCAGTGCAAAATTAAATTTCGCATAGGTGAACTCACCTTTTTATCATATATGTTAGTCGTATCTTTGTATGGTTGCATTAACAATAATTAAACTGAAAAGGCACACTTGGTTTCTTTGTTTGTTTTAAAAGTTATGCTGCTGTTGTCTATGCAATAAAATACAGACCACTTTCTGTTCATTTATTGCATGGGATAATTATTGCCTACATGGTTTCTCAGGTACCTCATTCTGTTTCTTAAAGAGCATGATTCAGAGACATATGCTGATCTGTGTGCATCATATGTCGATACAATGAACAAGGTAAACCTGAATGATATTATAATCAGTTTCTCCATGACTAAGTCTGTACGAAAGGTTGATGAATCCGAACAGGGTTTTCAAGATGTGCCTGGTATCATGCACTTGGGGTTGGATGGTGTTGATAGGTAATTAGGTATAAGCCTCAGTGGCTGGAAGTGACTTAATTAGATGGAGGATTTATGCAACACCTTTGTTTGCTTGTGCAATGACTCAATCGTGATTTTTCCTTCCTCACACCTGAAGTACCCCATTCCTACTTTTGTGTTTCTTTTAACACCTGGTTTTGTGGTTGCTGCCAACAAGAACTAACTGTTTTTTTTTAATCTGCTTTCAGGTTAACCTCTTGGCGATTCTTCCAAAAGTCTGCAGTACTTATGTGTCACCGTGACTATACCTACAGGCTACAGACATGAAAGAACCAAAGGAATTTTACAGTCTGTTTGCTATGGAACAATCTGTTCACTTTAGTTGTATTCTCGGTGTTGATTAGGTCATATGTACACAAGGCGCAAAAACTGCCCCCGCAGCAGAATTTGCGCGTTGCGTTGAGAGAGTTTGAGACTTTATGTGCAGATTTGTCGATTGGTCCCGCTTCATGAAATGGTGAATACCAAACCTATCTTAACCCGTCGGCGTGGTGCCGAATGCGTGCCTGGGAGTCGTCAGACATGTGCTGTGCCTGCCGTGCGACCTGTATGTGCTTGCGCGCTCGTCGTATGGTTGCAGAGGGGTAGGAGCTCATTGCATCTGCCATTCTGCGTGCTATGGACGGCGGCGCACTGGGTCAGTGGGTTCCTTTGCCGCCTTGTTGTTTCCTGTGCTCATTGGTTAGCAAGGTTGGGACCAGGGACGCTTGCTGTTTTTTTTTGGTCAGAAAGAGTAGAGCTGCCGTGAGAAGCACGAGCGCGTATTTTGTCCTACCCAGGCGTACTAGATCGACAGTACGTAGCCTCCAGGCAGAGGCTGAAGCGAGAACGGCAGGCCGGCGTCGAGGTACACAAGCATGAGACTCCTTCCTGTTGCGAACTAACTCGAGTGCCGCCGTGCCGGACGGAGAGGTGTCACGTACGCGCGCCTCCGCCAGCGGTGGAGTGGATTGGATTGGGGTAAACGTGGCACGGGCCGACCGACGCGCCCGGCGCACCCAGCCAGCACCCGGACGGGGGCGGCCGCACGGCACGGCACGGCACGGCACCGACGAGCCTGCTGCAGCGGACCAGCTGTGCCTGTGGCCTGTGGGCGGGTGCGAACCGGAGCGCACCACCGCCTCTGGCCGGGAGCCGACCGCGCGTCGCGTGACGCTTCGCAGATCGCACACACGCGCCCACTGGCAGCCGGTCCAAGTTCCTGCGCTGAGCGCACTTTTCAGCAGTAGGTTGCTGGCACGGCTATCCGCCTACCTGACCATCAGCCACCAGGCCGCTCCACCAAATTCCAAACCCAAAAATAGAGCCGACACGACGCCTTCCGCGGTAGAGATCGATCGGTTCAAAACGCGCGCCGGCGCGGTCGCAGGCGCAAACGCGCGAATCGGATCGCGCCCCTCGTTCTCTCTCCATTTCCCTCGCCTCCCCCGCGTTCCGGGAACGCGAGAAGAGGGCAGCGAGATCGAGGGCAACAGCCAGGCTCCTCCTCGTCATCGCGGTAGCCGAGCGGCGGCGCCCGGGTTCCAAGTCGATCCAGGTGAGGTATCTATCCCCTGCCCCTATTGGACGACTTCCGAGCCTGCGATTTTTTCCATATATTTTTGGCTGGTTCAATTGCGCGTGCATTGCATCCTCGTTCCTCCCCTTTCAGACCACGAACGCGACCTGCCTCTAAGCTGATTCTTAACTGTTTGTTAGAAGAACTACAGGTGTGGTATCAGCAACCCCTTATGGCTGCTGGGGCCCGTGAGCAGCGGATCGAAGAAAAGTTCGGCCGTTTTTTCTCCTTTGATGAGGATTCTGAAAGGTGCAGTAATAATCTTTTTTTGGTAGGATTAAATTGGAACTGTACTGCGGAGTGCGGACTGCAGTTCTGTTTTTCTTATCCCTTCAACATTACTTGCCTTGCATATACTGCGAAAATGACCTGTACATGTAAAATGCTTAGAGATTCACAGGGTGATTGTATTTTAAATGCTATTTAACCAAACGGTATATCACCACATCATTGGATTTTATTTTTGGATCATTCTAACAGTGAGGATATATCACTCGATGAGTTGGAAGAGGAACTTGAAGAGCACAAGAACTACGACGTGAGTCAAGGCCCATTGATATTTCTCATTCACCACTTTATATGACTATTGATTTGTATGTTGTTGGATATTTTCATCTGTACTCTTGGGCTTATATCATTTTCACATGGAGGATGCATTTTGGACTTAAATGTAAAAAATTCATAGAGGGCTTGAGGGCCTTTCCTCATATGCAGTCATATAAAAAGCTTATATGCTGCTTTCTGTTGTCTCCAGGTACTAGTAACTATATTAACAAATGGTGAAAAACAGCGAGGCTTGGCAACATTGGTTGAGGGTAACCTTGGCCATATTGAAGAAGATCTGATCAAAGTATGAGTTGCTGAAAGCTTTATCTATGCCACTGCTAATGTATTGTAAATACAATATTGAATTGCAGCACGTTTTCTTTATTCAGAAGTTATTGCTAGCATATTATTATATGGTACTCTACTCCGTCAATGGATTCCGCAAAGACTCCGTCAATGGATACCACTTCATCTGTGCCACCAAGAAGAATTAACATCAAATGTATTAGCAGTATGTGGTATAACAGGAATGGCACAAAGCATCAACAAACCATGATTCAAAGCAACAAACAAATCAGAGGAAAATGAGACATTGCATTGCAAGCAACCCAGCTCTAGCCAATATTGTTCATGGTGATATACACCAAGTACCAGCTCATCTATGCTACAGTAGAGGTAGCAACCATGCAGTTCCTAAAGTTAACCCACCACCAGATACTGCCTAATTTACAGAAGAGGTAACATTGGTCTAATCCACCAGTTTAGTTACATTAGGAGCCATTGGCTCAATTGGATCAAATGGTTAGATTGGTAGTCAAAAAACACTATGGTCAGCTGGGTTAGATGGTTGAGTAGCTCAACCAAGCATGTTATGCTTGCTTAGGTGAGTAGCAATCCACAGGTCCTTGTCATCTTCATCCATGTCCAGGAAACCCAGTGCCGACCTCTTGTGCTCCATCAGGTGGTCCAGACAGAACATCAGCTGGTGCCTAGGGAAGTTGCAGCAACCCATGACAGCCTTCACAATGCCCGGTGCAGCTTCAGCATGGATGCTCTCCTTGACAGCTCCAGCAAACCCCCAAACAGCTTCTGTCAGGCCTTGATATATTGCTGCCTCTTC
>OAMR01000594.1:175668-200847 GCA_900205405.1 Echinochloa crus-galli | reverse complement strand
TACCTTGTTGTTCATAAATCACAAGTATATAAGTTCATAAGTCAAACATAGCGGTGTTAGCGGAGCTAAGCTATTGAATTTAGCGGGGCTATTTCATGATATAACGGAGTTAGCGGTATTAGCGGTAATATTTGTAATATCGTAGCGACATTTGTCTCAAAAAGCTATAGCCCCGAAGCTATAGCGGGCTATTTGCAACCTTGTTCTCTATCGAACTTTTCCCGGGTGTATGCCGTTGTTTAGTTCCAAACTTTGGAATGCCGAAGTTTAGAAAGTGTCATAAATAAAACACTATTGCATTTCGTTTGTATTTGTAAATTATTATCTAAATATTGATTAAGTAGGCTCGTAATGTTCATCTCGTAAAATACAATAAAATTGTGTAATTAATTTTTAATTTTATCTACATTTAGTATTTCATGTATGTGCCGATATTTTAATTTGATAAAAATTTTCTTTTTGCATAATCAAATTTGGGACTAAATTTGGAAAACTAAACAAGGCCAGGTAAAACTGACAAAGGAATAAAAAAGCCGGGAATGTCTGTAAAATGGCAAAAGTTTCATAAGAGCACGTAAGGTGCAAATTGCATCAAGTATCGAAATTCGGTAAATTTCAAATCATCCAACGATACAAAACTTCCGAATCATTGATCTTATAAGACTATCGGCATTCGTCGTACTCTATTTTCATCCTTTTAAAAAATACTATATCCTGATCATCGAGAATATCTCATCTATATCAATTTCTCCTGCATCCGTCGTACATGTATTTCATCATCTATATCAACCAACGGCTGGTGGGGCCACACGTCGTATTTTTTCTTTTTTTTCTACCTCCCTCCTCTCCTCCGCGGCCGCTCCTCTTCCTCGGCGTCATCTTCTTTATCCCAGTCGATGCGGAGCTCGTAGGGGCTCCACCGGTAGTGGACGTGGAGGCCAACGGCGTCGCAACCCTCCTTCACCTTCCTCGCCACCGCCTTCGGTCGCGCCGCCGACGAGGCCTGCAAGATATTCACCATCCGCGACGCCGACCTCCATCGCGCACTCGTTTCCTACGTGTGCATCGTCGATGGGAACCCCGACACCTTCCCCTCCCCCCACCGTGGCCCACCCCGCCATTGAGCTCATCGTCTTCCTGCTCGCCGAGGACGCGTGGCCCAACCGGCCAACATCCCGCACGAGGGCAGGGATGGGGCGGCTGGCCGGCGACGGACATCCACCAGGGTGGGCAGGGCAGTTGGGGTTGGTGGCGGCAGAACGAAGCGAGGGTGGGGCCAGCTCAGGATGGAGCGGCGGTGGCGTAACCGGAACGCTCGCTAGGAATAAAGGAAATGGTGTCGTCCGCTTGGATACCGTAGGCCTCCCAGGACGCCGGTGCGAGAGATTTTATGCTATATGGGTACTGGAGGATGTTGTAAAGGATTGCAATACAGGTAGCCTAATAACCTATGTATCTACTTCCTCTATTTTTTTAATAGATCCATTTCGACTTGGTACAATGGTACAAGAAGTTGTATATCCTAAACTTTTTTTGGATCACGAAATCGTAGCATTCTACTATCATCTCAAAGCCCTAAATTTGAAGAAAGTTTAGTTTTTGTTTAGGCAAGTTTCATCTTTCCTATCAAGTATTAGGGCAGCTCCAGGGCTACGGGTCGAACGCTGCTGCACAAGGATAAAAACAAATATAATACTTTGAAATACTTTCGGGTTAAATGCTATAATGTACTTCGGTGTACTTGCAGAATATTTGTAACCATAAGAAATACCAACAAAGCACATTAAGACATAAAACATCCTAAATCACTAGAAACGCAGGCGCAGCTTTGCTGCGCCCTCGCCGTAGCAGACCAGTCTGCTCTGTTGGTAGGATAGATGGGTATAGAGAGTGAATCATAGGATAATATGCTATCTCCTCTTCAAATAGTATAGCATCTCCCCATAAATGCCGGACATATTGTAAATGTTCCCAATTGATTATAAGTATTTCTCACTGGGATATATTTTCGACATTATTTTGTCACAAATAGGATCAATTCTTAGTGGGTTCCAGGTAGGTGAAGTACATTGCCGTATGGATATACACAACATGGGTTTTGTGACATTTTGTAAACCAAATTACTATTTGTTTCTGGCCAAGAGCAAAAACGCTCATGTATCACTTTTAGTAAAAGGAAAACCAGATTACTTATTGACTTCATCCAGGGGTGGAGCTGGGCCAGCCCAATGCCCAGGGCCACTCCATGGGCCCTATTTCGCTGGCTAGATTGGGCCTTGGTACAACAGTATGCTACAGTGTGGAAATCGTGGGCTGACGCCTAGGGCCACGGCCCTAGTGGCCTTGGGCCTTCCTCTGCCACTGACTTTATCACTTATAGTGTTTCTTTACAAGTTACTTGTGTTTTTTTACATTTTACTAAATTTGCACGGAGATGTTCTGTAGCTGCTTCTGCTCAAATGATTATAATCAAATCACTGAAATTAGTTTTCATGATTCACTTGGCAGGTTCATATAGGTTCAATTAGCTCGGAAATTAGAAGCCTCCAGGTGAAATCCTGGGATATAAGTGTGAAACTGAAGAACCGCAAGGTCAAGACAAGCCTGCATATCATGATTATATATACATAAAAAAATCCTGTACTTTCACAAATTAGCCTAAAGTAACATAATTTGTCACAGAAATTTGATTGATCCTTCCACTTAGAATACCTTTCTACTGTAGCATATGGTGCACTTATTTTAGCCTTTATTACCATTTATCATTAAATGTGCTCACATGAAACCTTAAACATGCACAGTTGGTTGAGACAAAGCTTGCTGGATTTGTTGAAGAGATAATTGCTCCTCCTGGTTTGGTAGATATTCTTGTTAATGGAGAGGTAGTGTTCTACGAAAGTCAGATGTTTCATGGTTTTGCGTTATGATTGTTTACTTCGAATTTGTCTCCCACAATGCAAATTGTCACAGTTATAGCAGCCATGATTTGCTATTCTGATTTCTTTTGTATAGTTCATATGACTTGCTATTCCAGTTTCTTTTGGCAGATAAATGATGCTTATGCCAGAAGTCTGGAGATTTTGAGCAAAAAGTTGAAATTTGTTCAACTTGATCCACTGATTAATGCATCAAAAGCTTTGAAAGATATTACACAAGAACTGGAAAGGCTTCGGCAAAAGGCACTTTCCAAGGTTACTCATCTAGGTTATTCGCTGTTTCTGGTTCTAATAGACTATATGCTTATTTCCTCTTAATTTCTGGTTATGTTAATTAGGTAGATTAGAATCTGTGCTCTGGAGTGATGTTTCATGCCCATATTTCAGGTTTCCAGCCATATTATCGAGATTTTCTTTGCTATGAGAAAGCCTGGAACTAATATACAGATACTGCAACAAAATTTGCTTCAGAAACATAGGTATATGCAGTGCAAAATTAAATTTCGCATAGGTGAACTCACCTTTTTATCATATATGTTAGTCGTATCTTTGTATGGTTGCATTAACAATAATTAAACTGAAAAGGCACACTTGGTTTCTTTGTTTGTTTTAAAAGTTATGCTGCTGTTGTCTATGCAATAAAATACAGACCACTTTCTGTTCATTTATTGCATGGGATAATTATTGCCTACATGGTTTCTCAGGTACCTCATTCTGTTTCTTAAAGAGCATGATTCAGAGACATATGCTGATCTGTGTGCATCATATGTCGATACAATGAACAAGGTAAACCTGAATGATATTATAATCAGTTTCTCCATGACTAAGTCTGTACGAAAGGTTGATGAATCCGAACAGGGTTTTCAAGATGTGCCTGGTATCATGCACTTGGGGTTGGATGGTGTTGATAGGTAATTAGGTATAAGCCTCAGTGGCTGGAAGTGACTTAATTAGATGGAGGCAAGATGAGCCTTTGCTCTGTCATTTCAAGTTTGGGTGACTGCATCGACTATACTAAACCTTCTACATTTGGGTATTGGTTTGCATCATCAAAACTGCAGCTAGACTTGCTTTCAGAATATTTCAGCTAGTATCAAGACTCTGGAAGTATGAGTTATGATTCCTTTAATCTGGCATCAATCTCCAGCCTCCTTTCACTTTCTGCCCTTCAGCATTTGCATCCTTTTTCCCCTCCTATGGTGTCTTATGGAACATTATAGCTGCCATCTCTGGACATCTGAAGCACATTGTTACCTAAGCTAACTAATATGGTGATGCCTACTGGCCACTGTGATTTCAATAGAACCGTCTTTTTGCATAGCCATCTGATCTCAGTGTCATCCAACCTACTAATATGTCATTGTGCAGTCACTAGTGTACATTCTACCTATTGGTGATTTGATTCTCAAATCATAGGTATCTATGAATTTTCAATTCATAAAGGAAGCTTATGAATTCAGAATATGATATAACACACTTCTTTTATCAAGAAAAAATTGGCTGTATATCTGCTTTGTGCCCATAGACTTGCTTTGCGGCCTGTCACACCGGATAGTTAGGTTCCTTGACACCTTGAATCCAGTTTGTTCTTACCTTCTTCTTTTTTTCCTTTTTGAAAACAGGTGCTGAGTACATACTTCCGTGTGTATGTAGAAGCACTGGAGAGGTTGAAACTAGATATTGGTGTATCCAGTGATTTAAGTGGATATAATACCAGTATCATTGATATTATAACAAGGGGAAGGGACCATTTGAGAGATCACCATTTCATGTTTTCATTAGGTGAACGTGCAAATATTCTGAAGGTACATTATTGAACTCAGTTAAAGAGGGTGCTTTGTTCTGTTAACATTCTTTTCGTGTTCAGAGAAATGTCATGGAAACATTTATCTCGAATGCAAAATGTTGCATTTTTTGGGCCCTAGGCCTCCAAGGTGCAACATTCGGCAAAGACTGCTTTAATAAGGATTGTTCTATCTATAATATCATTTCCCTTACTTTTCAGGAGATTGATCAACCTGGCTTGGTTCCTCATATATCTCAAGTCAACTCTCGTAAATACCCATATGAAGTTATTTTCAGGAGCCTCCAAAAGCTTCTGATGGACACTGCTAGCTCTGAGTATCTATCAATTCAATCTAGTGTCAATTACCATAAGTGAGTATGCTAACATTACTCATAGTTTCCTTATTCTACTTTTCAGGTATCTTTTCATTGAAGCATTCTTTGGCGAAGAGTCATTGTTTTATCAAGTTTTTGAAGGTACATTCTTGTGTAGCTTTATGATTCATTTGTCTTCTCTCCTCTGTATTCCGGGGCACACTCTTTAATTCATCAGGGAAAAGATTATGCTGGTATATAATACACCTAATTTAACTGTCAAAAGAATATATTGGACAAACTATAACCATTATGTCATGGCCATGTATAGAGTGAAACATGAACATGTCAAGAAAATGGGGGTGAATGTGATTGGGTTAAGAAAATGCGGTATAAATTTGTGCTACCGATCTGGCTCGACCATGGACATGGCAGCGAGTAGTTGGGTTCTTAGCACAAGCATGTTTCCACTTGGTATTTTGACTAAAAAAACTGATATAATACACCCAAAGTGGGAAATACTGAGTGCACAAATTAAGATAGGCAAATCCTATTTCATTATTTGGGGCAGAAAATCCTGAAAGGGCAACCTTTGGAGGGGCAAATCATGAAGATCCCCAAATCATTATGTGGCACAAGCTTCAAACGTGGTGACAAAACCTCATATCCCCGTCATTATTTTCAGGACCTTTTGCTGTTATTGATCAACATTTGGATCTTACTCTTCCATATTGTCACGATGCTGTATGCCTGATGCTCATGATCTGCATAACTAGGAAGCACCAGGTAGGAAGGTATAGGCACAATGTATCAATTTTTGCAATCAACAAAAAGATAGTTATTGCTGATCACACAGATTCTAGTTGCTCTGAAAATTATTTCTTATCTTTCTAATATAACACATTATGATTTTTAATTCACCATGTTAAACTACTTTCTGTTTGCACAAGGAGATGAGTCTTATTGCCTTCCTTTTTGTTTCAGTTGGTTATGTCCAAGAGACGGCTTCCTTGTCTTGAGAACTATTTTGATAAGGTTCGTAATGAGCCAGAACTTTGTATGAGCAATGAAACTGTCACTCTGTAGTCAATGTCCACTTCTTGTTCTTTTTTCTTTTAAATCTTAATTGTGACCATCTCCTACCCGCGTTAGGCTGTCATGTATCTCTGGCCCCGTTTCAAGGTACTGTTTGACATGTACCTTCAAAGCTTATATCACTGCGATGTGAAGAAGTTATGGATAGATGGTACCCATCCGCACCATATTGTAAGGTGCTACGTGGAGTTCACAGCATCCCTTGTCCAACTTAATGCTGAATGCGGAGACGGTCAGGTTTGTAGAATTATGTAATACCATTGTCATTTTAATATTGCAAACAGCCGCTGGATATGTTCTAAGTTTGTATTGACAAAACTGTACATTTACATGGTTACTTGAATATGACAGATTCTGCTAGCATAAAGTTATGGAATTTCATAGTTTAAAAAAATGCATTGGGAAACAATTATCTGGCCACTGCGCCATAGAACTTATCTGCTAGCATGTCTTTATACTTTTCTTTACAACCATACTCAAACATAAAACAGTTTTGAACCTTTTCTCAGAAACAATTGTGGGGAAGGGGTCAGCAATTCCAGTCCCAGATTCACTCCTAAATATGATATTGTTTCAACCATTAGCTTTTTCAATAGTGTTCTTGCTTCTGTGAATGCTCTAATTAGCTTTGCCAGCTTATATGATAGTATGATTCAAAATTTATGCAGCTTGATATGAACTTGGAACGCTTGCGGTCAGCTATTGATGTTCTACTTATTAGGCTTGCCCAAAATTTTACAACTTCCAAGCTGCAGCACCTTTTTGTTTTGAATAATTATGACATGGCCATCTCTGTCCTGAAGGTTCACGCCTCAATTTGTATTTTTTCATCTTATATTCTTTCCAATTTTTACGAATGTTTGTTGCAGCTATTTTCCTTTTCCCAGGAAGCTGGTGATGAAGCTAAAAATCTGCTAAGATATTTTGAAGAGAAGCTACAAAGTAACATGATGGCTTTTGTGGTAAACCAATCTTCTCATGTCTTCAATACCTGGCTAAGTGGCTATGTACAATTATTGAGCCACTGTATCATACTAACAGACTGGTTCTAGCTTGTCTGTTCCGCCAGTTTGGATGTAGTACTTTTGTTTAAACTTTATGCTAGGTTGAATTACAGTCTCCACTGGAAAAACTGCAGTAGGCGATTGATCGTGACTACTAGACAGCAACGGGTGATTTTGACCCTTTACTATATTTCTTATATGTTGATGCAATATATTTATAGATAACAAGACATAATCATGTGAAAATAATTGGTACACAGAACTAAGACAATGTCTTTATAAAATTTACTTGCATGATGCACTCATGCAATTATGCAGACAGTCACGCAGTTTATTGTAGGTAACTGGCGGGTCACTGCCCATTCATTAAACTTTGGGAATGAATAAAGATATGCACACTAGACATTGAAAAATTATTTCTTGAATCGTAAGTCTTCTGATTAATGTTTGTTCACAACAAGCCATATGGTAAATGTATGTGGACATTAAGATATGATTACAAAAGAATATTTACAATCATTATTTGGATTTACCGATGATTTCTGTGTCCCTCAACCTTTCTTTTTCTTTTACCAAAACGTCCAGCATTCAAACCCAGGTAACAGTGGTTGAATAGCCTACCCACCACTAGACCACTGGCGTATTTTCAGTTTTCTATCAAGATAAATATTCTTAGGTTCATGAAGTGAGCCTAGCTCAACTTGTTGGGGGTGGGAGGTGTGATTATGCATCTCAACAACCCAGGTTTGAGTTTCTTCAACCCGAATTTAGGTGCCTAATACTTCTTAAGAAAAAATCGTCAAATTCCTTCTAGGTTGGGTCTTTTTTTTTGAAAAATCTCCTAGGTTGGGTCTTGTTTTCTTAAAAATATTCATGTGCTCCATTTTTTTAAACTGAAATTAATTTTATTGAACTGTGTGTTTCTTTTCATCTTTGTTGGGGTACAGGAGGATTTGCTCATGGAACATTTCAGCGATTTACTTCAATTTGTGAGGAGTCATGTTTGTAAGTTGCAGATAACTTAAATGCCAGCTGATGTGAATGCTATGCAGAACTGATTATTCCTGTTGTCTTTTAGCTGAAGACCTGTTATTCATGGAGCACTCAAACATTGCCGACGTTGAGCCAGTTGTGAAGAACTTCGCCATGAAGTGGAGGAGTGCTCTAGAGGTCATGCACAATGAAGTTGTAACTTCTTGCAGTAACCTTTTGTCTGGGATGGCGGTTCTAAAAGCAGCAATGGCTCAGTTGCTTAATGACTATAACAGACTCTCAGAATGTGTGAAAAAAATCACAGGGGGCTCAGCTTTGAACAGACATCTGGTTTCCATCACCTCAATTTCATATGAAATCAGGAAATACTCGAGAGCACTCTAGTTTCTTATCATGGTGCCCAAGTAATTCTAACCAAAATATCACCACCGAAACCTTTTTAAACCTTCCAACCAAATAAGTGCCAGTTGACAGTTTTAGTTTGGTATTGGAATTAGGTGTTGCCAATAATATAGTTTGAACTTATGTGCACGTATAGCCTATGGTTGTCACTGTTATTGTTCAGTGTGCTATATAGTCTATTCTATTACTTGAGACTATAAGGCTTTGTCGTCATTGTCGTTGTTTGTCAATCATACTACAATAGTGAGCTACTCATGGTTTCATCCAAGAAAATTAGTGATTTACTGATGTGCCATCTATATTATTTTCTAAACTTCATCGACTGCAAAAATCATATGGTTCCCCATGAAAGAAAAGTTTGTTTAGCAGTAACAGATGCTGTCTTTTTTTTTTCTTGTTTATGAGTTTTTATATTTACCTTTTCCTTTTCTTTGGAAACACAATGCTGTTTTTAGATAACACACAAGAAGTTTATCATTCACCCGAAGCTGGATTAAACGAGTGACTGCCATAATATGGGCTCCATAAACTGTATCCCTGTGTTAACTTCGTCCTCTAGCTATACTAGGGACAAGATGTATGGCAAACTCGGACCTGACATTTTGATCCAGTGGTTTCAGTTTACATATCGTTTTCAACTGTTGACAGTAAATATGCTTTAGGTTGTCTTGTCCCTCTTGACACATCAACATTTTTTATATATCTTGGATATATAGATAATGGTTTCGGAACAGAAAAAAGGCATTTTTCGTGAAATCATTGTACTCAGAGCCGGTTCAGTTGAAAAATTATATTTGCTAAAATGCTAATCTTGTAGCTATTCCAAACTCTTCTGGTGTTAGTTGAGTGTAACGCGACGAAGAATCTCAAGATTTCCCTCGGCAGTTATATATATTGCAGATTTTCATAAACATGATCCCCCTAGTTTAGCTTCTGCTCCCTGAATGCTGATGAGTTCACAGCTATGGAGATCTTGCACAGCCGACGAAGATCACCCAGGGATGGCTGCAGCCAGGATCTCAGAGCTTGCAGCACTAATTCAGGGATCCCATAAATGCTTTTTTCTTCGTACAGATAATACACAAGAGGATTACATGCCTTTTCAGAAAGGCTATATTAGCTCAAGTACCTAGCCGCCCTGTTCGTTTGGCTGGTGGCTGGCGCTGGTTTTTGCTGAGAGAAAAACACTGCTGGCTGATTGGTGGCTGGTGGCTGGCGCTGGTTTTCGCTGAGAGAAAAACACTGTTGGCTCGCTGGAAACAATCCAAACGAACAGGGCGGCGCAAAGATGACAAACCCCATGCTCTAGCTCAAGTACCTAATCACATGCTGCTGCTGCTCCGCGTCCACCGGCCACTTCCTAGTCCCGATCGCTATCCTGTTCAATCTGCAGGGGAAAACCCATCCATCACGTCCCCATCTTCGCCGAATCTTATCCGTTCATCTCGTGCAAATCCTCCCAGGATATCTCCGGATCAAAAAGCCGGGAGTGCCGGACATGATCGCTCTGAACGTACGGGCAGTGATGCCAAGATTACCACGGTAAGATAGCTACAAATACGTCGATGCAGAGCCGGGAACCACAGAATGCGATGGGCGAATCACGAATGCTACAGGATGCCATATGCCCTGGCTCCCAAGCTCACCGTCAGCGTACCATCAGAAACCAGTAACCAGGTAACTCCGAGGACCTGTCCAGATCACAAGGTCACTCACCATGCTGAGCAAATTTACCACGGACCCGGAGCTGTCAGGCAACCTGTTTTTGCCTACGCGGCCTGTCCTGTCCCTGTCCCTGAAACACATCGTTTCGGACAGCGAAGTGCTGGTGTTGTGCGGTGCAGCTGGGCGCCGGTCGGCGGCGCGCGCTCCGGCAGGCACCGGAGACCGGAGCGCGACCCCACCACCCTATCCAGTGGGCTGGAAAAGCGGCGGCCGGCGCGCCGTCCCCTCGCCGCCGTCCACCGCGTCGTCGGGTACCTATCTATCCGTGCACCCTGGTCTAAATGACCACGACTTCCTTGTCCCACGATCTCGTCGTCGTACGTGCGGGAAAGAAACGAAGCGAGGCACGGAAGGGGGAGGAGGCGGTCGGCTCCGGCGCCGTGCCGGAGCGGTGGTTGCTCGCCGCCGTGCGGGTGGGCGTGGGGCATGTCGTGTGATCGTGTCATGTCAGTTTTGGTGCGTAGCGTAGCTTGGCTTTCATCCTATCCTATCCTTCTCCGAATCCAAACTTTGTCGCGGGGGAAAAAAGAGCAAAAGCTGGTTTCCCTTTTCCCCCTGCGACGCACTGGAATCCAGCCACAGTCGGCAGAAAGGGGGGCCGGACACAAGGTTCGTCCTCGTCCGTCCGTCCCCGTCCAAATATCCTCCTGGATATATACGCTCGTGCTGTGGCCGCCGTGACGTCCTGTGCGATGGCCGGTGAGCTCCGGTAACTCACTTTGGGTGAGGCTGGTGCTCACCTTGCTACGAGACAAAGCACCTGGCGGAGCAAATACTTGAGACAAAAAAACCAAAACAGTAGCCGCTCTGAAACAAGAATATGCAAATGCCAAACGGTTTTCAAGTAATGACCGAGGCAAGATTATGTGCAATATATGCGAAACCTTTGCGGGGAGTAGTTTTCTTTCTCTGAATCTTTTCGAAACCTATGCGAAACCAGCAGCTAGAGAACGATATCTCCCGTTGGGGCACAAGTGCTAGGAGAATAAGCCTTGTGGAACAAAAACCAGACCTCTGTGGACATTATGCAAGATATGAGAGAGCAGGTGCTGGCTATTCCGACTAGATGTGCCAGCCCTCTCCATGATAAATCTATATGCCGTCCAGCACCAGTTCAGCAGGATAGCAAAAGAAAACAGAGTATGCAGTATGCTGATCTGCACAAAAAAATTCCTGAAGCTGATAGGGCTCCAAATATATTTGTCTAGCATGTCATGTTCAATTGTACAATGTCCAATGTCAGTATGTCACTCACAGACATCTCTAGCAAAACCGGGATGGACAAAGGCCCTCGAATGTCCAATTGATTCCATGATTCAACTTCCATGATGTTAAAAGTGGTGGATTAACCATAACCTACAGTTGCGACCATGCATGGCTAGTGCAGCCACTGCCTTCACATTCATTAAGAAGGCTAAAAAGGAGAATGCATGCCCCCCTTTGGTTTCATTTTTGCCAGTGATTATCGTATCCCTCTACCTAAACTTTTTGTTTTGGATAACAGAAAGACAATTCTATCTCTCTACCTTCAGCAGCTCAACTACGGAAGCGCAAGCACTACATCAGTAGTTACATCAGTACCACGCTGCTTTGTCCGGGACCTGCTCTAGCGGTTCTCGCCTTTCAATGCCAACATCACAGCAACAGTACACAAAACAAATCGCTTTGCTTATCCGTTCTCCTAGCTAGTGTACGTGCCAATCTCCGGAAGACACGTACGTCCCCCACTAAGTACACATGAATATGAACATATGATCATGATTATGTTCACAACATAGATTTTGGGACATGCCATGCACGAACAATAGTATAACAGCAGAGACTAATTAAGCTCGAGATTCCCTCGCAACATATTGTATGTGCTTGTGTAAGCAAACTCGAGCCGGCACACTGATGCTACATAACCGCACAAGAGGTTGGGTTACAGCTCTGAACAACACATAGTTTTTGCCTTAAACACTGAATACAGACACTCTAAACATATCCGGCTCCATACCAACCGGTTGGAAATTGCTCCGCTGACGCACAGCGAAACCACAAAGAAAACCGCACCGGCTGGTTATAGAACGCGAGCCGGTCGTCGCCTAGCGCGCCGGGGCAGGTCGCGCCCATGTGCCGCGGGGCTCGCCCGGCCAATCGGTTCCGGCGGCGTGGCGGTGGCGGGGGCGCTGGACGCCATGGTGGTGGGAGGGGGAGATCGGTTGGGCCGTCTCGTCGCCCAGGAATATTTTCAGTGGCCGCAGCCGCAGCCGCCCTTTTTTGCGTTTTTTTGCTTGCTTTCTCGCCGACGGCCGACGACGGTGGCGAAATAGGGTAGGGACGTAGGCCGTAGGGTGGGTGGGTGCTCGATCGGCAGCTAGCTCTGCTCGGGTGCGTAGGCCCCGTACGTCCGTGCGAAGTCGGCTGGATAAGAAGGGTTCTTCACCACGGGCGCAAATAGGCGAGAGCTCTTTCACCCAGTACCACTCTTTAGTGGTATATGGTGTAGAAATGGATAATTTAGTAATTGCGACTACCTGTCGCTGGTCGCCGTAGTACAGAGACAAGAGATAGACGCCGGAAAAATGAGGAATAGAGGGAAATAAATAAGATTGAGAGAGAAATGAAACGGCATGTCATGGTAAATTTGAATGATCGAATAAAAAAATTACTTAATTACGTTAATTACAATAATATCATTTATATTTCTTCCAATAATACCGTTATACTATTTATATCACTCCCCATATAATACCTGTACCACTGGTCCACGTTATAATGATATATATTTTTTCTCAACTAATAAAAAGTTTATATACTACTCCTTTTTAATTAGCGATATTGGGTACCGTAAAAGACCTCATAGTCGAGGGGCAAGCCAAGGCATGCATTATGCATATGCATGGGGATCATCTTGTTGATTCCAGCTTTGGTTTAATTCTAATCATCGACGAACGTCTGCGACTATCGTCGACGAACGTCACGATACACATTAATTCTAATCATCTCGTCAAGAGTTATTAAATGATGTTAATTAGACACAGCGACAACCCTCTTGTTGTCGGGCGCAGGGATGTGGCCTGCTACAGCATGAACTGTTCACCGCGCGCACGCGTTGGACTTTTGGGGCAAAAAAGGGGCGTGCATACCCACTGCAGTGAATGAAACACGTACATAGTGTTGCACCTTCCTTTTCACGTTATTCCGAGCTTCTGGCTCCAGGTCCAGGAGGTAGAAAAAATCAAGGCTGACCTGGATGCATGTGGATATACCACCCGGATAAATGGATAATGAATTGCTGACACTAAAGCGAGCTAGCCCCATCACAGACAGAACCATGAAAGTAAGTCGGTCACGTTAGGTTCGCGTAATGATCGTACGCGACTGACTAATGAGAGAGACCGCGAATCATCGTATCAACCAGATGATGCGCGTGTTGACACCTCGGCCGCTGACATATACGTATACGGGGTGTGTATTTTCGTTTTCCTTTTCTTTTATCGGGATGGGATGGGATAAGTTTTAATTAATTGTTTTCGAGTCAGCAAAATATGTGCAGGCGCGCGATGACCTGTTCAGTGGCTCTAGAATACAGGGTGCGTAGGCGCGTGGCTATTATTAGATGGTGACCCCCTGGGAAATTTCACGGCCAGCAGCATCACGCTGCTTGCATACTTATAGCTGTGTGATGAAATTTATGACGAAAAATGATGCCCGCTAGTGCTTGACTGACCCTCGCGAGCTGAGACGACCGCGTACGAACGTGTCCCCGGACCCCACCCACGACCTATAAACCGTGGTTAATGCTTCTTGGGCCTGTGTGTCTCATCAGCTCTTGAGAGAGACTACTTTTGTAACAAATAAATTCCAGTGGAAATCGAAGTTAATTGCTTCCTGTCAAATTCTCAAAGGCGCGTGTGGTGCGGTTTCGTCTGGTGTTCGCTCTCTCGGTCGTGTTGATCGACTGTGTGGTGCGACTAACAAAATCATTTAATTGTATGCATTTTCCTAAAAAAAATCCTCTTGTATGTAAATGTAACTCTCCAACACTTTTCACGACTAAATATGTACGTGCAGTACTCTCTAAGATTATTGTCTTCGTGATTTCTCAAGGGAACAAAAACCGTGACGGCGTGTTCTACATATATGAGCCACAACATGACAGTGCATGCAGTAATTATCCGAATCACTACTCAGCACAACCAACTCTTTGTATTTTCCAGTGAGGTCTCCGTGGCCCAAAGCGGCTGCAATCAAAAGCCGACTTGTGTGTCACTCTATCCCCCCCGGTCGGCCCACCGGCCTTATATAAACCACCCCACCCGTTTGCTTGCCCTTCACACGCCACACCGTGACACCGAGCCGCGCAACCACTCCCTCCCTCTTGCTCCCTCCTCAGGACCTCAGCTCAAGGCGACGGCGTAGGCGCGTAGCCATGGTTGCCGCCGACTTCCCAGCCGCTGCTCCGCCCCTCGTCCCCGCCGCCGGCAAGGGCGCCGCCACCGCGCTGCCCCCCGGGCCTCGCCTCGTCTCCTGCCGCCGGACAGAAGCATGCTCCTCCGTAGCCCCCAAATCCACACTGCTGCTGCAGCCCCCAAATCGACAATGGTGTTGATGGCTCGCGGCGGCGGCGGCACACAAGCTCGACGATGAGATGCGTCGCACCGAGACGCCGCCTGTAGCCAGCGCCGCCGAGCCCAGGCCCGTCGACGGCGCTGGCGACGAGGACGAGGACGTGTTGATGGACTCGCTGTGACAGTCCATCCATCGTGGAGTGGCGCGCGGCGCAGCACGTGGTCATGCGGAAGAGCGAGTCGTGGGGCAACGACGAGCTGCCACGGCTACGGCGACGCGCCGGGCGGAGATGCGCAAGTCCGTCTTGGCGGTCAGTAGGGCGGCGGCCCCGCGGCCGGCGCCGCAGCAGCAGCCGGCGGTGCCGTCGGCGATCCGGCAGCTGGGGTGGCGCACGAGGGACGTGCTGGTGACGATCACGCCCGACGAGCTGCTGCGGCGCGCCGAGAGCTTCATCCGGCGGCAGCACGAGCACCTGCGCCTGCAGCGCCAGGAGTCCGAGCAGCGCCAGCTCCGGCGTGGCCTCCACGCGCCACCGCTCATCCGCGTCTAGACACAGCAGCACGGTGCCTTGCCGGCCGGCCGGCGTCAAGCAGACTCCCGCAGTGGCTTCGCCAACTTACGATCGATGCCCGTGCCCTGTGCAAAGGCATGCCATGTTGTACAGAAAGCCACATCTACGTGCCAGGCTCAGGCAGAGGCCGCAGCCCGGGCACCGGCATCGATCGAGAGGGGCAAAGAGCTAGGCTGCCTTTGGATGTGATCGAAATGATAGGATGGAAGAACTACGACTAGTTTACATACACGTAGGTTGGATCTGGCCATGTTTATGCACATCATATCATCGGAGCACTCATCAAGTTTATTTCTACACATATATCCTCTTTTCAATGTATATTACTTAAGCCTTAAGGAGATCACTATGTGTAAGTAAGACTATATGTTTTGCATGGAAGAACCATAATCTCACTGCCTATGATGGGTCTACTGTAAATTAGTACAACATCCAAATGAATGTAGAGGTGTGTGCACACTGCACAAGTATATACTCCGTATGTACCATGTTTCTTTGTTCTTGGGAATATATATATGCCATATTGCCATGGTCTAAATTGTACTACTAATTAAGCTAATGGTTACTTGTTATGATTTTGATAACGTATATATAATTATATTATATATGCTAACTTTTTTTGCGGTTAATGGGACATCTACTCTGATCTAGCAACTAAGGAGTATTAGCTTGTAGATCAGCAACATCACAACAACCAGCCATATTTGCAGGTGTTAGCACTGCGACAGCAACAACATTTTGGCTGCGTCTGCATGCGCTTTGCAGACAATGCAGAGCAATGATCAAGCAGCTGGATTTGTATGCAAGATTTCCTTCAGGATGAAGCGGCATGCTGTCGGGTGGAAAGAGCTGGGTTGGATTGCAGGGTTAGGTGCCGATCGCCATCGTAGGCTCTCGTAGGGGGGCACAGCATGGCGCACGCACGAGTGACAAGATGCATGCCTTTGCCTAGTACTACCAGAGCTCACAGTGCTGCACCAGTGATGATTGTTCTGTGCTATGACACTATGAGCATATATTCACTGTCAGCAACCAGTTCTCTCGGCAGGCAACAAAAGCTGTGTTTAGTTAGAAAAAGAAGAAGAGAAAGTTTGGTGAAAATGTCATATTGGACACTGTAGTGCACTGTAGCACTTTTCGTTTATTTTAAACATTGTCCTACCATGACTTCATACGTGTAGGGATGTTGCCATATACTGCCTTCATACGTGTAGGGATGTTGCCATATACTGCCTTCATACGTGTAGGGATGTTGCCATATACTGCCTTCATACGTGTAGGGATGTTGCCATATACTGCCTTCATACGTGTAGGGATGTTGCCATATACTGCCTTCATACGTGTAGGGATGTTGCCATATACTGCCTTCATACGTGTAGGGATGTTGCCATATACTGCCTTCATATACATGTAAGGCACACTTCATGAATTCTATGAGGGCCAGGATGTTTGTGAAGTATATGTGCTTTTAGGACCATTAGAGTGAGCACCGTGTTGACCCTTCTTAAAATCAAACTGAACGTGAGCCTTCAATATTTTACAGGAGAAGTCATCAATATCATTAAAAGGCACAACTGATATTCCAAAGTGCAACAAAAAGAACAAGTGCTCTTACTTTGCGGTTCCAGTTAGCATAACAGATGTGCAGCACGTATCTTTCAAATACATGCCTTATCTCGAAAGTGCAGAGTTCCTCTGATAGTAAAGCCCACTGAAAAAAGGAGGTCCATTCAGTTGCCATAAGTGAAGATAAGTGTGAAGTGATAATGGGTGTGTTTAGTTGTAAAAATGGGTGGGTAAAATTTGGTCGAAAAGTCACGTCGGACACTGTAGCGCATTATAGCACTTTTTGTTTGTTTGTGGTAAACATTGTCCTACCATGACCTAACTAGGCTCAAAAGATTCGTCTCGCCGTGTACATCAAAACTATGTACTTAGTTTTCTTATTTACCACGTTTAGTGTTTCATGTATGAAGAGAGAGATTTGATGTGATTTGATGTGATAGATGGATAGTGAAGTTTGGAGAGAGAATTTTTGGGAAAGTTGGGGAACTAAAACACAGCTAGTATCAAAAAGCATGTTCGGCACACAAGAATTTTGTAGAAATCAGAGCAGTTGAATAGGGACTTGCCTTGATTTTGTTCTCCTATACTCATGCAGTAAAATTGAAGGTATTGATATGCCAGTCCTCTTCTCTTTTGAAACATATTTTCTAGGCGCAAGACAAAGGAGTGTTTAGTTCTAAAAAACAGTGAGTATCCCCTATACCTGAAATTGATTTGCAAATACCTTTTGCCGCTCCACTTCGCAAAGCACTCATACTGAGTTTGAAATTTACTACACACAGCAGGGCTACTCACATCACACGTCTTTTGATTGATACTGCAGGTTGTAGTATATATGATTAACTGACACTTGCATGTTTTCGCAAAAGAAAAAATGACACTTGCATGTAAACGCAACGTGAAGGACTAGTCAGAGCATGGGCGATTCAGCCTCATTAACCAATTACTAATTACAGAGTACTCCCTCCGGTTCCATATTAGAAGTCGTTTTGGACAATGTTTGAGTCAAACATTGGGAATATAAATCATGAATAACATTTAACTCATTGAGTTTAAAAATGTGAAAATTATATAAATAGATTGATCTTAAAAATTACTTTCATAAAAATATACATATATAACTTTTCAAGAAATATTTTTATAGAAAAGAGAAGTCAAAGTTGTGCTTTGGTGACCGTGTCGGTGTCCTAAACGACTTCTAATATGGAACCGGAGGGAGTACCATTTGCATGGGTTAGGACATCGATTGTATCCCTTTTTATAAGTAACTATACAGTATTTTCTTTGATGTTAATTAGCAACGATCATCATATATATAGCTGGCACATAACTATTTATCTAATTGTTCCTATCTAAACGATAGCATGATAATTATATTCAGAGGTGATTTTTCAGCTGATAAGCTCCCTTCCTATCCTTAGTCAATCAAGCTATTGTTACAAATTGCACCAGTGGAGTAAGCACTCCAATTACTCTGGATTCTGATTTCTGAACCATGAGATTTGCCATTAATTTAACCCAAGTGGTTGCTTGCATGCAGTCAAGGACAAAAGCTGATGCGGGTGTTCCTCCCAAACCAGCGAAAAGATCAATTTTGTTCTCCAATTAGAAATACCTCTACTCGACTCATTTTCCTCTGACAAAAAGCGGGCCTAAATCTTATTGAGTGCTGTCAGTGGTAAAAAGGGAAATCGTCTGATGTGGAAGGGCAACCATTAGTTTGGTTGCTTCTTGTCACCTAGCCTTATCTTCTCCTCTAGAAAACTATTCTCTCTCTTGACTTGGCCATTTTGTTTTAAGTTGACTATTGACTCCATGCTGGCATAAAGCACAGTATACTCCTCTTATGCTGCCAACACATGATATTGTTCTTACCCTTTCGGTGCCAATTTTCCCCCTTCCATGTGGCCCATTAACTATATGTGGTGGTCACTTCACTAGTTACTATCACTTGTTGGGTGCTAATCCATTCAAGTTGATTATTGGTTTAGTCCATGTTCTTTTTTTACTATGCCCTAGTGCCTACTTGTTGTTGTTCTCCTATTTGTCTCCATGCTTCCATTTTCAAGCTAAGGTGTCTGTTGGTGATGGCAGAAATTCAGTCTAATGATCCTTAGGCGATCATGCATCAATCAAATCCATTATTTCCTATCATTTTACTGTGTTTTCTCTCATGTTTTTGGTGATTACTAGTGATCAGCGATCTTGTCACAATAAAATAACAAATAAAAATTCACATAACTCCTTAGATGAAAGGGCAAGCGTAACCTTTTGCTCTTTTTGATTAGTCAAAGATCGAGGTGAATATAAAAAGGTTGTCGCTAACTCATCACTACTGCACACGTCAGAAAAAAATTATCTTCTGAGCTATCGATCTCTCTGGATGAACATGCTTCCGTGACAGCTTACGCTGTTTGTATTTAAGCATTGACTTAGTAGCCTGGTCGTGTATGATCTGGGTGTATCACAACCAAAATATCTTCACTCATGCCCTTGAAATTAAGTTAGGATTCTTTACATGAACTTTTTTTTGAGATCGATTCTTTACATGAACTAATAATTATATTTGACTTACTACTTATTAAACATAGTAATGCTAATTACAATCCAATCAATAAGGCGACATATTGTTTACCCCTCGATCGGGGGCCACAAGTGTTTCTTTAGATCGACCGCAAATTCAGATTCAGCTCGAACTGCACCAATATGCTCACTGATTTGGCCTGCAATTGCCTCACACTGATAGTCCTTCATCAAATGGCAAGTGAATAAGTGATTAAGAGTAGCAACAATTGGACATCTGAAAAAACATCCAAGAAATAAAAAAACGAGGAGTAACTTTTTTTTTGCGGGTAACTGACAAGAGAGATACTAGCTCAAAACAGTTTGGCATATTTCTCTCTCAAGACAATGAAGTATATCTAATAGACATGTTCAGACATGGATTTCTGAGCACTGATCTTATGAAGGGGGGACATGTGACCTATGGCAGGCGTACTGGAACCATACTGAACTACTACAATAGCACTGAGACAGCTCCACAAGGACAGCAGCAGCCACTAGGCAATAAACTAGGTCAGAAAATTTGTAAGTTAGTCATATCCAAGTCACATGGTTTTTATTTCTGACATGTCGCAAAAGATATGCCATCAATCAGGGATTCATTTGATGGCGTTAATCATATCGCTGCTATGACCAGTTTATCCAGGTCATGCTAGAGTGATCAAGAAAAAGTATTGAGTTTGCCCGCCAAAAAAAAAGGTATTGAGTTATATTACAAGCAAAGTCATATGTTACTGACACATCACTAGACAGACATTATTCAATTGCATTCAGAAAATGGTAAAATCACTGCATCATGCACAAATACACTACGTATCTCATACTTCAACATATGCATTTTTCCTCACATGCCCAATTTGAGTGGTCTCTTAAGACGAGCTACTGAAGCTATAATTAAATCAACACCAAGTCCCATAACCAACACCAACATTATAATAAGTGTACTTTACATGCAACTGGAAGCACTTTGAAACTACATGTGCAACTAGGATATCAACGGGTGCTCAACTTGCACACCAAGAAATCAATCTAGTAGGATTTCCTAGGATTATTCTAGTTAGACTGAAATCCATATAGGCAGATAGTACTAGTAGTTCATTGCTAATGTGGGAGAATTGGCCATGTTGCTGTACATAGTTCAACACGCCTCCGTCGCCGGCACAAGGTCAGCAGAGGGCACGAAATGCACTCATTTCTGAAGTCACCCAAGGATCGTCACAAGAATGGCGTCATTAATTGAACATATCGATCATCTGCCTGAGTTGACTTGCAATTTGCCATCTAAGCATGCCGTCCAACTCCTATACCTATAGGTGGGTGTTTGCTTTGCATTTCACAGTCTGAAATTGTATGAATAAGCAAGCAGGTGTAATAGATTTCAGAGATAGTTTATAGTTCACTGGAACAAGAAGTGGATTTATATACTGATAAAGTACCAATTAAAAACTGAATCTGATCTCTAGCCAATCTCTACTGAATCTACTAACACAGTTGCCACAACAGAGAGTGAATCTACTGAAACTCAACTAATTGCAGAGACCAGAAGCTATAAAAAATTGGGAGGTGCAGTTGGTTTACTTGGTTACGAGCATATCCTTGAGTTAGTTGGCCGATAAACTAGCAGTTGGCACACAGGAGTCAACCCTGAAATTTGTTGGTACTTTCGTGCCGTGTCATTTGGTATCCTTGACTTGACCTGATATTATGGGCTATATACATGTTTCGGCGCCTTAACTGCTTTGTATTATATATTCCATTTATTTCATGCATTATACAAGTCAAGCAAAGGAGAAGAAAGTCCGGTCGAACGATGATGTAGTAACAATCTGAATAGCATTTCATTTTTTTTCGCAGCCAATTTGTTAAGCAATTTTTCTTAATCAATGAAAACATCATGCCCAATACAGTCAGGTAAAAAAGAACTACAGAATTTTCATACGCTAGACAGTTCATATCCTTTCTGAGAAATAATCTTGTCACGGCCGGGGTGCGGCGAGACGACTGCACGCGGCGCAGAGGCAGAGGCCAGGCGCAGTGACGACCCGCGGCATGGCGGCGGCGCTTGGTCGCCGGTGCGACCGGCGGCGGATCTGGCGCGACGGATTCGGCCCTGGTGTTGGAAGGGCTAGCTCTGGACTTTGCAACTACATCTGTTGATGACATCTTCAATTTTGCCTTTCCTTTTCATATAGACCAAGAGACATGAGTCACATTGGCTTCATTTGCGGATTCTCCTACTCAAAGATGGATTTCATCTGTAATTTATTTCTGGTGGATTATGCATGGGTACCCAGCGGTTACTTTGTAGCATGGTATCTCAGGTTACGAATTCAGATGGTATGCCGGATTTGGAGTTCGTGGCCGTTTAAAGTGGGTTAGGGCTGGTCTATATGGAAGCATTGGCCTGGTAAGAAGGGGAAAGCAGCACGGTGTGACTTGGTTGTGGTGGTAATTGCTACTAATTCATCGGTTCCGGGAAGAAATTCCTAGGTCTGACCTTAATTGGTTGAACCTGGCAGTGACCTTGTTGAAGGTGTATTGCTTGGATTAAGATGAATTACTCCCTCGTGAAAACATTTGATCTGGTCTTAATTGGTTGGGTCATTACAACGTCGGCACGTGCGCGTGCCGTTTCCTCGTTGGAGGCGTTGTATCGGGAGCCTACTTCATAATCCAAAAGTTGCTTTGGTTTGTGAATCGGATGAAGATGAAGGCGCCTGTGGTAGTTTGCTAGGTCATGATGCTCTCATTTTCTTGTTTCTTTTTCATTGGCTGTGTGCATCTTAGTTATGCAGAGGTGAGTTGGATCTTATATAATTGTATCATCTCGATGTAATTGTCTAGGATCAATAAAGCTTCCTTTTTCCAAAAAAAAATTCCGTAGCTGCAAGCCTCTGACCATCTAGATTACTAGCATAGGCACGTGTGCGCACGCACATGTATAAAATAAATCAAATATAATATATAAAATATAGTTGCAATATGTCTCATGTATAGAGAGCTTTATGTGTTCTCAAAACTCAATAGTTGGCATTTATTTATATGAAGAAAAACTCTCCGATTTATTGTCTATTAGTAATACGGGATAATTGTGTATAGACGTGGGTACAAATGTGGGTATATTTAGTACGATGTACTCATAATATTCGATATACAGAATAAAACATAGTACGATGTGACAAATTAGGAAATTTCTCGTTCGACACAAAAATGTGTAGAAGGATCCATCATCCAAGAGAATTGAACTTCAATTCTGTCTTGCCTAATTGACACGCTTGGCCAACACAAATAATTTCCTCGGCAGTTTGAGTAGTTTTATCCATGGGTTTAAACCCTCGAGAAAATTCTGCTCCCTGCTCCTGATCAATCACCCTGTATTAAGTTGGAAATTCCACACAACTTTCGAAACAAATCTTGGAATTCTAACAAACAACATCACGGTTTTATGTTAGTCATAGGGATCCACATGCATGTGCATGTGGATAGTAGCCTATTGGCGATAGAAGAGCAAATATGTTGACTTGTAATCCTGTTGTCATTGAAAGATGTATCTGACCTTTACCTTTTGTGGATCACAAAGTTGTAGGAGACTTGGCCAAGTTAAATTCCACTAGACCACTAGATCGATAGCTCGGGTTGACAAGAGTACGACAAGCCCTGGTAGTACACGGTCATCCAGTATCTATATGTACATACGTGTAACACATAATAATTCCAAAATTAATTAATAATATATGTTTACTATATATACTTAGATTAAAGTATTAAACAACATTATTGACAAGTTTGATTGCATAACTGCATGATGGCACGGTTTCAACGTTGACTTAGGAGTCGAGATGTGCTCAGTGCTGTATCAAGAGGGGATTCGTCCGGTTGCACCGCCGCCAAGGTCAACTGTTGACGACATGCACATTAGCTTTCAAATTAAAGAAGAAGAAGAAAAGGATTATTAGCACTTGAACTGCTGATATACTGTATACGCTTGTGCGTGGAGACTTGCTTGCATTGCGAAAATAACTGATGATCACGTCAGCGCGTGTGTGGGCTGCAATAATAACGCAATCGGAGGCTCTGCTCTCTCTTTCGATCGCGATGCTGATGATAAGCACACGCTTTGGAGACAAGTCAATTAGTCAAACTGGCTCATCGTTATCGACATAACTATCCAGCATCTATCGGCAACTGCCACAACGACCGCTTAACAGTTGTGGAAACTGGAAATAGACCAGCATCAGCTACAGTAATAAACGCAGAAAACTGTCACAACAAGGAACAGTGGTGCTGTAAGTCTGCGAGCTTAAAGTCGTCAGTCAGCGATTCCATCTGCCATCGGTAGAGAAATGAACAGATGAGCACGAAGCGCTTTGACTCTGTCAAAATGAGATCTAATTAGCTAGGTCAAACAGAAAGCCCTCCAATCAGGAAGCTAAACATCCTTATAACTATTTTATTTCCTAATGCCAGCTTCGACGATATTTCAACATCTGAAACGTGGAAGGGCCTCAAAATCTGATACCTTAATTCATATACCTTAATTTGACCAAACTGAGAGAGATAGAGAGAAGAAACAAAAGTTGCAGACTTTGGTGGCAGAGTGTGTCAAGTCCTCGACTACTGTACAAGTGGACATATTCTCCATTTCCGCTTAAGGGCCAAACGACAACTTTCAGAGGAGAAATTCCAGACTGTAGGACAGAATCGAAGGTGATTTGGTCTGTAAGTCACATGATTAACACGCACTTGCAGTAAGTCTGAACCGGCAACTTGCTTGCTTGCTCCAGTGGGCAATATTTACAGCATGTCAATATGTACATATTTGCTCACTTCGTATATACGTCGTTTTGAACAACCAAATTAACCAGTTTAAAAATCAATTAATTTACTTATCTTAAACATGTAGTTCCTCCGTTCGGGAATACTTGACGTTTCCAATCAGACAAATGAACTAGTGGTTGAACGTCATATATTAGCATAGTATATTTAGAAATGTACGTAGTATATAATTATATCATGCATGTTGATAACAGATAGAGATTGATAGGACTCGGATATTGTAGATGGAGTCAGACAGTTGCTACTTGCTGTGGTCGTATTTCGACTTGTACATCCCTGTACAATAATGCATATGTAAAGACACAAATCCATATATGTGTTCAGTGCGAAATGCTAATATTTGGCCAATCTCTTTCTGCATTTGATCATCATGTACACATGTGGAGTCACGTCAGGAATGTTCTTCTAGCTGTTTCACAACTTAAAAATCGCTGCTAAAAGCGCAGAGCATCAATTTCACAAAACTTTTTCATGGAACAACTTATCTTTTTGCAGAAATTGTAGGAAAGAAACTTTAAGGGTTAGGCCAATTTGGTTGAAGGCCTAATGCAATTGGGCCTTCTTTGTACCGTCCATGGATGAGCCCAGGTCCAAAGGTCCAATTGCAGTTTGATTGTTCCAGTAATTCTCAATTTTTTTTTGATTGTTCCAGTCAGTGAATTTTTGGAGAGCGATAAGCTTTCCTGTATAATTTTCATTTTATTTGTTGCTTGAGCAGTTGTTTTTGGGCTTTACTCTTGTGTTGGCCTGTTAAGTGTCTGAGATTTTTTTTACTGTCTCTCTTCTATTTTCGCTATCCAGCACCTTTTTCTTTTTCTCGTGTAGAATTACTGTT